>CM049400.1:35542500-35555000 GCA_026929865.2 Hyperoplus lanceolatus | reverse complement strand
CACAGGGAAAACCCTCCTGGCTAAAGCCACGGCCGGAGAGGCTAACGTCCCCTTCATCACCGTCAACGGATCAGAGTTCCTCGAGATGTTTGTGGGCGTCGGGCCAGCCAGGGTGAGTGGATTGAGCGATATTTTTTTTTTTTAATGTTTTCAAGCTTTATTAGACAGTACAGAGTTGAAATGGGGAGAGAGAGAGAGAGAGAGAGAGAGAGAGAGAGAGAGAGAGAGAGAGAGAGAGAGTGAGAGAGGGGGGGGGGGGGGGGGGGGGGAGAGAGAGAGAGAGAGAGAGAGAGAGAGAGAGAGAGAGAGGGGGGGGGGGGGGGGGGGGGGGGGGGGGGGGGGGGGGGGGGGGGGGGGGGGGGGGGGGGATGACCTGCAGTAAAGGTCCACGGGTCGGATTTGAACCCGCGACCACTGCAACAAAGGCCGGAGCCAATATGGTACGCGCTCTATCCACTACGCCACCCCTTGAGCAACATTTTTAATTTATCTTTTTAAATTTCTTTTGGCATTTTTTAGCTTTGTTTTATTACATAGTTTTGGAGAGACAGAGATGAAATGGGTCAGAGAGGGGAATGACATGCAGAGAACCCCATGGAGTCTCTGTCCTCTTCACAGCAGACCCGGGTTAGAATCCAGCCCGGGGTCGTTCTCTGCATGTCATTCCCCTCTCTGTCTGTCTGTCTGTCTGTCTGTCTGTCTGTCTGTCTGTCTGTCTGTCTGTCTGTCCTCTTCACAGCAGACCCGGGTTAGAATCCAGCCCGGGTCGTTCTCTGCATGTCATTCCCCTTCTCTGACACATTTCATCTCTGTCTCTACAAACTGTCTAATAAAAGCATGAAAACGCAAAAAAAAAAAGAAAAGAAGAAGATGCTATACATATATTTGATGATTTGTCTGTGTCTGTCTGTGTGTGTGTGTGTTTGTTTCTCTCTCTCTGTTCCTGTGTGTGTCTGTCTGTCTGTCCGTCTGTCTGTCTGTCTGTCTGTCTGTCTGTCTGTCTGTCCATCTGTCTGTCTGTCTGTCTGTCTGTCTGTCTGTCTGTCTGTCTGTCTGTCTGTCCGTCTGTCTGTCTGTCCATGTGTCTGTCTGTCTGTGTGTCTCTAGGTGCGTGACATGTTTGCGATGGCCAGAAAGAACGCTCCGTGCATCCTGTTCATAGACGAGATAGACGCGGTCGGCCGGAAGAGAGGGGGAGGGAACTTTGGAGGGCAGAGCGAGCAAGAGAACACACTCAATCAACTGCTGGTGGAGATGGACGGTAAGCTGTGTGTGTGTGTGTGTGTGTGTGTGTGTTTGGTAGAGAGGGTGTGTGTGTGTGTGTGTGTGTGTGTGTGTGTGTGTGTGTGTGTGTGTGTGTGTGTGTGTGTGTGTTGGTGAGAGGGTGTGTGTGTGTGTGACTTTGGAGGGCAGAGTGAGCAAGAAAACACACTCAATCAACTACTGGTAGAGATGGACGGTAGGTTGTGTGTGTGTGTGTGTGTGTGTGTGTGTGTGTGTGTGTTTGGTAGAGAGGGTGTGTGTGTGTGTTTGTGTGTTTGGTAGAGAGGGTGTGTGTGTGTGTTTGTGTGTTTGGTAGAGAGGGTGTGTGTGTGGGTGTGTTTGGTAGAGAGTGTGTGTGTGTGTGTGTGTGTGTTTGGTAGAGAGGGTGTGTGTGTGTGTGTGTGTGTGTGTGTGTGTGTGTGTGTGTGTGTTTGTGTGTTTGGTAGAGAGAGTGTGTGTGTGTGTGTGTGACTTTGGAGGGCAGAGTGAACAGGAGAACACACTCAATCAACTACTGGTAGAGATGGACGGTAAGCTGTGTGTGTGTGTGTGTGTGTGTACATACCATGGTGTATTTGTGTGTGTGTAACTTTGGAGGGCAGAGTGTGTGTGTGTGTGTTTGGTATAGAGGGGTGTGTGTGTGTTTGTGTGTTTGGTAGACAGGGTGTGTGTGTGTGTTTGTGTGTTTGGTAGAGAGGGTGTGTGTGTGGGTGTGTTTGGTAGAGAAAGTGTGTGTGTGTGTGTGTGTGTTTACAGGTAAAGAGGGTGTGTGTGCGTGTGTGTGTGAGTGTGTGTGTGTTTGTGTGTGTGTTTGTGTCTTTAGTAGAGGAGTGTGTGTGTGTGTGTGTGACTTTGGAGGGCAGAGTGAAAAGGAGAACACACTCAGTCAACTACTGGTAGAGATGGACGGTAAGTTGTTCATTTTGTTTGTGCCTTGTGTCTGTACAGGGACCATGGTGTATTTGTGTGTGTGTAACTTTTGGTAGGTCAATATGTTTGTGTGTAGCGTGTCCTGATTGTGTGTATATATATACCATGGTGTGTTTGTGTGTATGTGTACCTCTTGGAGGGCAGAGAATGTGTGTGGTTGTGTGAGACTGTTTGTGTGTGTGGAGGGAACTTTTTTCAAAATATGGAGTTTGACAAATATAAAAGGTCAGTTTCATATATATACTTTTTTTTTTTTTATTAGTTTTTTGTACCTAAACTACAAGTGTTTGAAAATGTGTTATACGTGGTTTATAAAAGCTAAAACTTCAGCCAATACTTTTTGAGAAAATAATTCTTCATTTTGATTGGCCTTGTGTCTGAAATTGTGCTATATAAATAAACTCGCCCTTGCCTTTTTATTTTTTTTTTTCTTCCTTTGAAATCAACTGCCAGTTTGTTATTCATTTCTATGTCTAGGCCTTGAAAAAACTGTTTATTTTGGCAGAAATAAATGACTACTGCTACTACATTTAGGTGTTAAATTGTCCTGTGTTTGTGTTCGAGGAGAAGCAGCTTTTAGTTTTTATGCACCAAATATCTGGAACAAACTCCCAGAGAACTTGAGGTCTGCTGCAACCTCTCAGTTCTTTTAAATCGAGTCTGAAGACTTCTCTGTTTCCATTTTAACCTGTACTTTTTATTTTATTTAAATGTTTTACTTCTTTTCATTCGCTTTTAAATGTCTTCCAATGTGTTTTATGTATTCTAATCTTGCCCCTGTAAAGCACTTTGAGTGGCCTTGTGTTTGAATTGTGCTATAGAAATAAACTTGCTTTGCCTTGCCTTTATGTTTCTTTTTAGGTTTTAACACGGCGACCAACGTAGTGGTTCTGGCTGGAACCAACAGAGCAGACATCCTGGATCCTGCTCTGATGAGACCGGGACGCTTTGACAGACAGATCTACATAGGTCAGAATTCTGCACTGGAACACATTACAATACTTGACAATGACAATATTTGACTGTGGCTCAGGTGGTAGAGCGGGTCGGCCGATGATCAAAGGGGTTGGAGGTTCGATCCCCGCCCTGCCACCTGTGTCATGGTTGTTGTGTCCTTGGGCAAGACACTTCACCCACCTTGCCTCGTGTGAATGTCGATAGTTAGCCTGCTGCTATCGGTGTATGAATGTGTGTGTGAATGGTAACGTGGGAAAGGAGAACAGGTCTCCCTTGCAAAAGAGTCTTCGGTCTCAATGGGATATACCTGTATACAATAATATAATTTAATATAATTTTTTGCCATTTTAAAGCTTTTTTAGACAGTACAGAGTAGAAATGGGGAGACAGTGTGTGTGTGAGAGAGAGAGAGAGAGAGAGAGAGAGAGGGGGGAGGATGACCTGCAGTAAAGGTCCACAGGTCGGATTTGAACCCGCGACCACTGCAACGAAGGCCTGAGCCAATATGGTACACGCTCTATCCACTACGCCACCGGAGTGCCCCAACAATTAGGTCATCCCGCTCTCTCTCTTTCTCCCAAGTTCAACTCTGTACTGTCTATTAAAGCTTGAAAATGCCAAAAAAAAAAAAGTTCTGGGAAAAAAAAGTTATTGTTATCTATGCTAACTACAATTTAAAAAAAAGATTATTGAAAAATGGTATTTTCAGTTTCTAGATAGCCTTTGTGTTTTTTGTTGTGGAAATTGTTTAAACAAAACAGTTCTTTTTCAACCAGCTGGCCCGTGAGTTTTGGGGTTGATTCTCTGACTCTACAGTTCCTGGAAAAAATGAAGAGACCACTCCAAATTTTCAGTGTCTCTCGTTTTACTATTTACAGGCATATGTTTGAGTAGAATGAATATTTTGGTTTTATAATATAAACTACTGACAACATTTCTTCCAAATTCCATTAAATGTATTGTCATTAAGAGCATTTTCATTAAGTAATGTAGAGATAAAGATTTAAGAATAATCCAGACTGGTCTCTTCATTTTTTCCGGAGCTGGCTTTTTTCAACCAGCCGGGCTGTGAGTTTTAGGGTTGATTCTCTGACTACTCTACATCCTAAAACAGGAGACTGATTTATTTTATCCTCTCCGCTCAGGTCCTCCAGACATCAAAGGCCGAGCGTCCATCTTTAAAGTCCACCTGCGTCCGATCAAGACAGACCCGGCCATGGACAAAGACGCTATCGCCAGGAAGATGGCTGCCTCTACCCCGGGCTTCACTGGTGAGTTACTGCTCAATGCTCACACTGAATATGGAGATATTTTATTAAACTGTTGAAGAGACATGCAGGGACATTTAAAGTGTTTAGTTTAGTCAGAGGCGGCCTTGACAATCTGGGGGCTCGTTTCAAGACCTAGTGTGAGGCCCCCCCCACTTTTTAATTTTTTTGTTATATAAATAATTCTTGTGCATGCTCCCCACGAAAAGAAAAAAAGATCGTGGAATCCTGTTGGTCCATAGACAGATTATGAGATAATGGTCCCCTGGGCCCAGACTCTTAAAGCTCCCCCCACTCCTACCTATCCAGTCAGGCACATTGACTTTTCCCCACAGGTACATACAATTAATGGCAAAAAAGTATTATGGAAGTCAGTGTTTCCAACAGGATGTATATATAGGCTACTACATAGATCTCAGAGTTCAATACACCTTCATATTTCCACTGGTGAAGTAGGTCTTTAAAGAAAGGCCGTCCCTAAAGAGTAAATATGTTAACATGTATAATGAACTTCTGTTTGTCTGTGTGATCAGGAGCGGACATCGCTAACGTGTGTAACGAGGCAGCTCTGATCGCCGCCAGATACCTGGAGCCGTCTGTCAACGCAAAACACTTTGAGCAGGCGATAGACAGAGTCATCGGAGGTAAGACACACAGACAGACAGACACACAGACACAGACAGACAGACAGACAGATAGACAGACAGACAGACAGACACACAGACAGACAGACACATAGCTAGACAATAAAAAAATTGCACAAAATAATCATAGTAAAGGAATACTTCACCCACACGGAACCGGCGTTCTATCATTATAAAATCTCTATTTTAATATAATGAATTACGTTTTTCTTCCCTCAGTCTTCCCTTGGCCCAGCTGTCCTGTTAATCCTAACCCTACATTTTTACTGAAGTGATGTCACACTAGTAAAATGTAGGTTTAGACAGTGAGACCATAAAACACTCTTTCTGCCTTTTCTCAGGCTAGGATGAATCGATTTCTAAAATGTTTGCACATTTATACTACATAGGATCTCAGAGTTCAATACACCTTCATATTTCCACCAGTGAAGTAGGTCTTTAATAACACTGCTATTGTCCCACTCAGGTCTGGAGAAGAAGACCCAGGTGCTTCAGCCGACAGAGAAGAAGACGGTAGCCTATCACGAGGCCGGACATGCTATAGTGGGATGGTTCCTGGAACACGCTGACCCACTGCTCAAGGTAGACAGACAGACAGACGTGTTATTATGTATAATTTTGTATTGCGTATTTCACTTGTATTATTTATGAAAAATAATTTGAAAAAATTTAAATGAAAACAAATATATTTTCACATTTGTCTTACATAATTTTTCTAAACAGCCTATTTATTAATTTAATTTAATTTAATTTAATTTAATTTAATTTAATTTAATTTAATTTAATTTAATTTAATTTAATTTTATTTTATTTTATTTTTAAGTTTTATACATATCCAGGCTCAAATTAAATTTTAGTCTGGAAGAGCATGGAATTTTGAAATGGAAAATGTGAAGGAACCCTGACTAGCGCAGAACAGAAGCCCATTGTCCCTAAATATCTCTCTCTCTCTCTCTCTGTGTGTGTTCTCTCTCTCTCTCTCTCTCTCTCTCTCTCTCTCTCTCTCTCTGTGTGTCTCTCTCTCTCTGTGTGTCTCTCTCTCTAGGTATCTATTATCCCCCGTGGTAAAGGTCTAGGCTATGCCCAGTACCTCCCCAGAGAGCAGTATCTCTACAGCAAGGAGCAGCTGTTCGACCGCATGTGTATGATGCTGGGAGGCAGAGTTGCTGAACACACCTTCTTTGGTCGCATCACAACCGGAGCTCAAGACGATCTGAAGAAAGTCACGCAGTCTGCATACGCTCAGGTAGATACTGCACACAAATAGACAGACAGACAGACAGACAGACAGACAGACAGACAGACAGACAGACAGACAGACAGACAGACAGACAGACAGACAGACAGACAGACAGAGAGACAGACAGACAGACACATATACACTCACTCACTCACTCACTCACTCACTCACTCACTCACTCACTCACTCACTCACTCACTCACTCACTCACTCACTCACTCACTCACTCACTCACACACACACACGCACACACACACACGCACACACACACACTACCTTTGTGCTATTCTTAAGTTTTCCCCATTCCATTGATATCAAATTAATTCAATTCGCTCTGAAACTTAAACTAAGGGTTAGTTTAGGGTTACTTTTAAATAAATAACAATAGTCTAAATAAATATTGTATCCCCCCCCCCCCCCCTCCTCCCCCCTCCCCCACCCACCCTCTCCCAGGTGGTTCAGTTTGGGATGAGTGACGCGGTGGGGCAGGTATCCTTCGACCTTCCCAGGCAGGGGGAGATGGTGATGGAGAAGCCCTACAGCGAGGCCACGGCTGAGCTCATCGACCAGGAGGTGAGGCTGCTGGTGGACCGAGCCTACCAGAGAACCCTGGAACTCATACAGGACAAGAGGGACCTGGTGGAGATGGTGAGTCTGTGGGTTTCAAAATAAAAGTTTGGGTTTTGACTGTATGGCTGTGGTTGAATTTGAATTTGAATTTGAATTTGAATTTGAATTTTTTTTATTTTATTTCAGACATATCAAAAACAATACAGATCAAAATGAAAAGCATAAAAATACGATAAACTAAATGTAGGTTTAAATGACTTCACAAAAAGAAAAAAAAAGAAAATAAATGATCTGTATTGATGTGATATGCCTGAAAAGGAGCAGGAAGAAGTATACACTTATTTAATCCTACCCCCTTTTCCATAGTAAAAAAAAAAAAAAAATTATATTCGCTTCTTGTATTTCATATAATCTCTATACAATCTATCTATACGATTGGCGCTCACTATTTTTGACATTTACGGTCTATACATACATACAACTTAATACACTATGATTTTTTATATTTTATATATTTATACAATGCACATATCTATTGTTAAAAGATGCAAGAGGGACCGGGACATGGTGAGTCTGTGGGTTTCAAATTGACGTCCTAATTCTGACGTCAATTTGAGTATGTTGTGGTTGTGTATGCGAGTTTGTTTTAGGCGAGAAATGCCCGGATGAGAATTTACTTAGATTCTGTGTATGGATCGATAGGTTACTTTTCCTACTCAACGATAATCTTAAGTATGGTAACAACACATGATAAATAAAAGTGTCTATTAGGCGTGTGACGTCTAAACGTTAAAACGCAGAAAAGTTTAGAAAAATGAACTTAAATTACATTTCTAACATGTAGTACACACATGTACACACGCAGAATGCCACAGCTTTTTAGTGAAGCATCTGTTACCTGCTGCACAGTGTTAATACACAGCCTAGGCTCTGTAAACAGCTACAGTAACCACCTTTGTTTACACACGCTCTACCCTATGTCCCTCTCTGGGTGGGTAAGCGCCTATTACAGCTTGGGCTCTGTAAACGATACACACACACACACACACACACACACACACACACACACACACACACACACACACACACACACACACACACACACACACACACACACACACACACACACACACACACACACATCTGTTTACATTCTGCCCTGTCTCCCCCTCTAGGTGGGTAAGCGTCTCTTGGAGAAGGAGGTCCTAGTTAATACACAGCCTAGGCTCTGTAAGCAGCTACAGTAGCCCCCTAGTAAACATGTGTCTTACTCAGCCTAGGCTCTGTAAACGGGACTGTTGCTAGCTACAGTAGTTTGTTTACACACATTCTCCCCTATCCCCCTCGGTAGGTGGTTAAGCGCCTCACACAGCCTAGGCTCTGTAAACTGTCTATCTGTTAACAAACATTCTACCCTGTCTCCCCCTCCAGATGGGTAAGCGTCTGTTGGAGAAGGAGGTCCCAGTTAATACACAGCCTAGGCTCTGTAAACGGGAATATTGCTAGCTACAGTGGGCTCTCTCTCTCTCTCTCTCTCTCTCTCTCTCTCTCTCTCTCTCTCTCTCTCTCTCTCTCTCTCTCTCTCTCTTTCACACACCTATCTATCTGTTTACATCCAGTCTGCCCTGTCTCCCTCTCCAGGTGGGTATGCGTCTCCTGGAGAAGGAGGTCCTGGTGAAGGCGGACATGTTGGAACTCCTGGGTCCCAGACCGTTTGAGGAGAAGTCAACGTACGAGGACTTTGTTGAGGGGACGGGCAGCTTTGAGGAGGACACCAGCCTGCCGGAGGGACTGAAGGACTGGAACACAGAGAAGGCAGTGGAGGGGGAGGGGGAGGGGGAGGAAACCGGCCCGCCACAAGACAGACAGCAAGCCATGTAGACACACAATGGAAGGAAGTGTAGAAAAATGCGATTCACTGTCACTTAAACGTTAAAAAAGAGTTGGAAAGGGTAGCGAAGTAAGCGAACCAAGCCGTACCTATATCACAGAACAGACAGAAGCATATAAAGACAATGCAATGGACGGCTATGCAGAAATATGTGGATGTTTTCACTGTAAATTATTATTATTTTTTTTTTTTTCGACAATTTATTGAACTGCTTAAAATAATACAAAGACAAATATAAACGTATAAGATGGGAAGGGTGCAAAGATAAGCGAACCAAGCCGTACCTATATCACAGGACATACACAGCAAGCCATGTAGACAATGCAAAGGAAGGCCATGTAGAAAATATACACGGTTGACTGAGCAGTTTAGTACGGTACACATTTACCTGTGTTTCCACTGTCAATAGCTGGAAAGGGTATCAAATTAATAGGATATTTTCACGCAACCACCCTGGATGTGTGTGTATGGATAAGTATCTGGTTCTGGTCTGTTTTTAAAGATAAAGACGTTTCTGGAAAAAGTAAAATATGACATTGAGATTTAGGGCTACCTTCAGGGGAAAAACATTTGGAGACCATACCAATAAAATAATCTTAATTTAACAAGAATAAAATATTTAAATTTAAGAGAATAAAGTCTTGATTTAACAAGAAAAAATATGTTAATATACGTATAATTCAAATGTATAAAATTACAACTATATTCTCTTAATTTAATTTATTTTTCTCCTTAATAAATAGCCCTAATACTCAGCCATAGAGAATAAGGTAGGGGCCGAATATAGCACATTTAACTTGATACATTAATTAAGTAATTTAAAGGGGCTACGAGGAACTTTTTAAAATTTCTGAAAAAGTCTCACTTTCACAACGACATGTAACAGCAAACGAGACCATCAGTGCAAAGAATGCTATTTTCATATTGTTTTTCTTAATGCCTTTGTCATGGGTATACTGTATGCTCACCCAGGAACAACAGCTGGCGTAGTAAAAAAAACACTACCGCTTTTGTCCAAAAGGGGGGGCGCTAGAATTAACACAAACAGAAAGTCCCTCGGAGCACCTTTAAGCTTAAAACTGATTAAATCAAGATTTTTTTTCAGAATTCAGTAATTTTTCAGTATGTCTTCCTCCCTCCCTCCTGAGCTGAAAAACACACCAACTGGCCTTACAACCGCATACCAACCAACCAACCAACCAACCAACCAACCAACCAACCAACCAACCACCAACAACAGACTGTTTTTAATATTCCTGTATCGTGTGTAAACAGATTTTTTTCTTTTTATTTATTACATCATAAAGGGAGTTTTTTTACTCCGGGACTGACGCAACCATCGTCTCAAGAACTTTCAATATATTCTGAATAAATGTGTGAAGTTATAATTTTATGTTGTAAACTGCAGAAGGTTATCAATTAAAGTTGTGTATTTCTTTTATACAAACACCTTGATGCTGTAAAAATACTTGTAAGATGTGTGTGTGTGTGTGTGTGTGTGTGTGTGTGTGTGTGTGTGTGTGTGTGTGTGTGTGTGTGTGTGTGTGTGTGTGTGTGTGTGTGTGTGTGTGTGTGTGTGTGTGTGTGTGTGTGTGTGTGTGTGTGTGTGTGTGTGTGTGTGTGTGAAACTTACTCCACTTATTAACATCGGTCACGCTAATATACCCACCAAAGGATTTGATTCTCGGATGAAGACAAATCAATTTTGAGGAGGGGGTGCTTTTCACAGCAAGCCAGTCCATTTCCATTCATTTTCTGTAAGGTTAGGATTGGGCTAGGGTTGCTATCTCCCACAAAGGAAAGTCCGACGCCCCTAAAACTTACTCCACTTATTAACATCAGTCATGCATTAAAAGCATAATATGTTTATAGTATGTGTTTTGTTTGTTCTTGTTCCAACTGGGAAATAATAATAAAACAAAAAAATTAAATTTAGGAACTCACAAAAGCTGGAGTTTTATTCATAACCACACACACGTTGAGTTTTATTCATAACCACACACACGTTGAGTTTTATTCATAACCACACACACGTTGAGTTTTATTCATAACCACACACACGTTGAGTTTTATTCATAACCACACACACGTTGAGTTTTATTCATAACCACACACACGTTGAGTTTTATTCATAACCACACACACGTTGCACAGATTTTTTTAAACAGAACTTTGGAAGAAAAAAGAAAAAAAATATTACAAATGTTTTTTTTATTTGACCTTTAGATAAAATAACAATTTAAAGCTATAGTGCGAAACTTTTCCATACAAAAATGAATGTCGGTTACATTCAAGCCATCGCCACCAAAATGTGGTGACACAGAGTTGATTTAGCCTGTCAGACCCTTGGACTTATTTTGACCTAAAAAGTAACGAAACAAATTTAACTGGATTATTTCCTTAGAAAACATAAAGAGGAAGAATTTCTTACATTTGTAGAAAATTAATCAAAAACGTGTTAAAGGTGCTGCGAGGAACTTTTTTGTTTTGTCTAGCGCCCCCCTTTGGACAAAAGCGGTAGTGTTTTTACTACGCCAGCTGTTGTTCCTGGGTGAGCGTATACCCATGACAAAGGCATTAAGAAAAACTATATGAAAACAGCATTCTTTGCACTGATGGGTCTCGTTTGCTGTTACATGTAATTTATGATCATCAGAGGGAAACATTTCTGAAATATTTAAAAGTTCCTCGTAGCACCTTCAAAATCTAAAACCTTTTCTCCCATGACATTTATTTTGGACAAATCAATCACACAATTAAACCTGAAAAAGTTGATTAGCAGTACATCCTTCAGTCAAAAAATAACACAAAACTCCAATGAATAACTGTACAGATGTGTGGCCCTTTAAAGCTATAGTGCGTAACGTTTTCATATAAATTAATGTATGTGACATTCAATCCATCGCCAAACGAGTTGACACAAATTTATTAACTGGTGCCCCCCCCCCCCCCCACCTGACACTGGTGCAGGAGCTCAGAAAAATCCCAAGAAGAGCCCAAGAAATGTTTCTGTTGTTGATTCTACTGCTAAGAAAAAAACCTGGACGTACAGCAGAAGGTTATAAAATCCATGCGCCATCACTGAAGGCTTTACCTCATGTAGATGGCGATGCACCGACAGTGTTGTTGTAATTCCTCAGAATTCCTCATGGGGGGGGGGGGGGCAACAGAAGTTACGCACTATAGCTTTAATATTTGGCCACTGTATTTTCTCTTGACTTCTGACTTCTTGGAAATTGCAATTACAAATTATTTAAATATAAAACTCAACTCGTACACAATATTTCTGTATCAAAATGCTACAAAAACGCTACAACCTGCTCTTGTAGTTTCAATCTTTGTCAAACTAGTTGCACAGTTCACGCTTCAGGTCCATTGCAATCCAGACCTCGATTATTTTTTCTTCTCCGGCGTTCACGTGAAAATTCCCCAAAAAATCTTGATATCTTTTCAGTTTATTCCAAGGTAAAATGTGTCTCTAGATTCAGTTTATGTAAAAAAAAAAAATAAAAAAAAAAAATTAAAAGTTGAAATATCCACTGCAGTGTGAGCCGGAAAAAATCTCTCTCTCTGTGTCACATGATGTTGTTTTGATTCTACTTCCTGGTTTGAAATCCCACGGAGCGTCTTGATTGGTCCGTTCTTTGTCTTTTACGTCCAATGGCTGACGAGCAGCGAAGCCGAGAAGAGAGAGAGAGACAGATAGATGGAAGACGCTCCACCGCAGTCCTTAGTAC
>CM049400.1:35500000-35507500 GCA_026929865.2 Hyperoplus lanceolatus | reverse complement strand
GGATGTCCTACTTCATGCGGCCAAGATTGTTAGTGTTGAAAACTGCATCCTATTTGGGGCGATTCTGACCCACAATCCAGTGTGCACGTGAAGTGACGTCACATCAACGAAGCCTCCATGTGAAAACAAACGGGGATGCGACGGATATAAAAGCAAGAGGCAAGATCAAGGCGCAATGTTATGATGAAATAAGAGAGTAAAGTATGTCCCAATAGTATGCCTACTGCATCCTAACTAGATTATTTTTATCGTCGGATGTCGTATGTAGAATAGAAAAAAGAAAGAGTATGCGATTGGGAACGCAATCTTTGTATTTTCTCCTCAATTGATCTCTCGAAGATAAATAAAAGAACATTTTTAATTGAAAATATATTTTTTGTCTATTTTCTGTGTATTTCCAGGACATTGCCCTCTGCTTAACGTTGGTGTGAGAGGCAGACAGACAGACAGACAGGCAGACAGACAGACAGGCAGACAGACAGAGGCAGACAGACAGACAGACAGGCAGACAGACAGAGGCAGACAGAGGCAGACAGAGGCAGACAGAGGCAGACAGAGGCAGACAGAGGCAGACAGAGGCAGACAGAGCAGATATCTGTGTTAGGCGCTTAGAGCTGCGCTGGACTCAATGTGACAGACATGAAGAACCAGGAGCAGAACGGACCAAGACACCTGGACAGTCTGGGTGAGAAGAACCTTTCTTCACAATTTTTTTTTTTTTTTTTTTTTTGGGAAATTTTAAGCAGAAATTCAATGGCGCAGAGATTTCTTAGTGACCTGTGACATATGCCACAGTGACATACTTTATGCCATGAAATGTGCTGCACCCTAGAGGTTTATGCCACTCCCTACAGTAGTGGTATGCCATTTATTTCCAAAATACCACTCATGAGAATGTGAATGTCGATAGTTAGCCTGCTATCGCTGTACGAATGTGTGTGTGAATGGTAAGGTGGGAAAGGAAAAAGGAAAACAGGTCTCCCTTGCAAAAGAGTCTTCGGTCTCAATGGGATTTACCTGTAGAAATAAAGGTTAGAATGATTGTATAAGCCGTTGCAGACCAAATACATTTTTACAAACGGTTATTCGTTCAAGTTTATAAATACAGCCACAATCTCCTTTCTTCTTTCTGTTTCTGATGATCAGTTTATCTATTAAAATGTGTTTGGGTGTTTAGTTTATGTTTGTATTATTTAGAAATGTTCAATAAATTCACGAAAAATAAAAATATATATACATTTTTTTCTCTCCCAGTGTGTGCGTCTCTGTCCAGCTTGGTTCTGTCTCTACTGGTTCTACTGGGCTCGGTCCACGGCTGTCCTGACATCTGCAGCTGCTACGGCAACACCACAGACTGCTCTAGCTTGGGCCTTCTCTCTCTCACACCCATCCTGTCATCCATGCACCAGGCCTCTCTCGTGCTCCGCTTGCCCCAAAACAACCTCTCCTCCCTGGGCACGACGGAGCTCACCAACCTCAGTGCCCTGGAGCTCCTCGACCTCTCCCAAAACCACTTTTCCACACTGCAAAACGGCGCTTTCTCTAGTCTGACCAGTTTGCGATGGCTTAACTTATCCGCTAACTACCTCGGCATCTCAAACAACAACACAGAAGGCATCAAAAATTTGAACAGAAGTGAAGGGAGTGTGGGAGTTAGCCAGGAGGTTTTCAAAGGGCTATGGAGGCTGAGAGGGCTTGATTTGTCCGCCAATGGGCTGCCGTATCTGCCCAAAGGTTTGCTGAATGCCCTGCCTAGACTAGTGTGGCTGTCTTTGGCTAGTAACAGGCTAGCGGTGCTGGAAAGGTCCACCTTCGAGCCGCTGGTGGCCCTCCAGCAGCTGCAGGTGGCCGGGAACCCCTGGGAGTGTGACTGTAAACTGAGGGAGTTCAAGCACTGGATGGAGTGGATGATATACAGAGGTGAGAGTTTCATTTTTCGTATTAAAAAAAAAAAGTTTAAATTTTTTTTGGATATTTTTGCTTTTATTAGCTTTTATTTTTAGAGAGAGGTTACAGAGGTGAGAATTGCATTTTCATTTTTTTTTTTAAGATAATTTTTTTGTGGCGTATTATTCTCATAGGCAGTTTTGTAGAGACAGAGATGAAATGGGTCAGAGAGGGGAATGACATGCAGAGAACGACCCGGGCTGGATTCTAACTGCATTGCTTGGTCTTTTACTTAATCTTAAAGAGGGGATTTTTCTAGTGAATACACGAGTAGAGACAGAGGAGCACTGAGAGAAATCCAGGTCCTTATACTGTTAGATTCTTAGCTCAGCTGACAGACAGACAGACAGACAGACAGACAGACAGACAGACAGACAGACAGACAGACAGACAGACAGACAGACAGACAGACAGACAGACAGACAGACAGACAGACAGACAGACAGACAGAGAGACAGACAGACAGAGAGACAGACAGACAGACAGAGAGACAGACAGAGAGACAGAGAGACAGACAGAGAGACAGACAGACAGACAGACAGACAGACGTCATGCAGAGAAGAGATTAAATGATTCCATTTCACTGCGTTTGAAGTACAGAGTGAATTGCTCCAGTGTGGTCTGAAAGCATTACAACACAGAACGATTTAACCACTACACCATGAGCGCCGCTGAGATATTTTAACTAGAAATTAGACCGATATACTTTGGAATGTGATATTGAATTTTTTCAGTATCTCACTCCTCCCTTCCCTCTCTGTCTCTATTCTAGACGGTGAAGTTGACGCTATGCGCTGCAGTGTCCCCGTGGATCTGAAAGGCCGTGACATCCGTAGTGTGCCAGCGGAGATGTTCACATACTGTCTCCACGGCCCGACTAAGGAGCACCAATCTGGGGTCGGATACGCCACCCGCCCCCCCTGTCCGCCTGGAAGAATCAGCAGCAATGACGAGTGCGTCCGCGCGCGATACCGACCCGCAAGCGTTCGCAGGGCCCACGGTACGCAAATCGTCGCGGGCGTGATCTGCGGCACGGTGTGTGTTATGATGGTGGTGGCAGCGACGTACGGCTGTGTGTACGCTACGTTAATGGCGAGGTATCAACGGGAAATGAACAGACGCGGGCAGCCGTTGATGGCCGAAACTAGGGATGACACAGACCCAGAAGACGGGACAATGTCGAACCCGATTTCGCCCGAGGAGATACCCCCGAAAGAGGGCTGTGGATTGGTGCATGGGTATCGAATTAGCAGCTTTTGATTTCGCCCCACCAAAAGGATTTCTATTGATTTTATTAGGGTGGTTTAACAAGGGTTTTAACAAGGAGAGTTTGTGGCAGTGCGAGTGACATCGCAGGACATTCGGAGAAGGCTTTTGGGGTCAATTTCACACATGACTGTTTAGTGTTCAGTTGGATTGTTTGCGTTTGCTTTTGCTAAGGTTTGTTGGTTCAGGTGAAAACACATCAATCCTAATAAGGCACCGAAAGCAAGCAAGCAAGCAAGCACACACCTATGCATTATGTGATCCACTTCCTGCAGTTCCTTTCTGTAGTTTTTCCTTGAAATTCTGTAAAGCAGTTTAGGAACTACGTTATTGAAGTCCGATCCAAGTTCATCAGTCAGTCACTTTTTTTCTATACTGCATCATAATCTCTGTATGATTTTCCTATGGTTTCCAGATAGCAGAAAAAAAATGTATGATACTAACTTCACTGAAAGGACAATAATATCTTGCCCCATGGAAACTAATTCCCGAAGACTCTCTCCATGTTTGGTTTAGTTTAAGCTTTGTAACATCGACTTGCTCTACTTTTTATTCCAGCCACGTTCTATCCAAGCTGTCTCTAAGCCTTCGCAATTTAGTTTCAGTTAAAGATGGTGGCTTTGGCAATAAATATCTTATCTTATCTTATCTTTCTTTGAGTCAGAATGTGCGAGAAAAAGGGAGACAACTTTGCGAGGGGTTGGCCATCGTTGCCCGAACATCTGGCGACATGTAAGCATTCGCAAACGTGTCACAAGTGAAAAACAGCTGCAGATTTGCATTTTCTCTCGCAATTTTGTGTCTCCAGCTAGACTCAGAGAGAGAGAGAGAGAGAGAGAGAGAGAGAGAGAGAGGGAGAGAGAGAGGGAGGGAGAGAGAGAGAGCGAGAGAGAGGGATAGAGAAAGAGAGAGGTAGAGACAGCTAGAGAGAGAGAGATAGATAGGTAGACAGAGAGAGAGAGAGAAAGAGAGACAGAGAGACACAGAGAGAGAGAGAGAGAGAGAGAGAGAGAAAGAGAGAAAGAGAGAATGCCCGTATCTCTATAACTGCTGGATATCTCTAGATGGGACAGAGAGAGAGAGAGAGAGAGAGAGAGAGAGAGAGAGAGAGAGAGAGAGAGAGAAAGACAGAGAGAGGGCTGATTAGAATCGGTGTGTGTGTGGATACTGCTGCAGTCTGTCTGTTAATGTATGGATGCTCTGTGAATTGGAATTCCCTTTGCTGCTGCATCTCTTGGACAGTATTTTTTTAACCTCCTCCTCTTTGGCACTTCTGCACCTTTACATCCCATAATACGTGTTTTTAATAACACCTTACAATAAAAAGGAACATAAAAATTGTACTGGAGTGAAATATGAGGTACGGTAGTTATAACGATAACTATACAGCCCTGGGAAAACATTAAGAGACCAGTCTGGATTGTTCTTCAATCTTCATCTCTACATTACTTAATGGAAAAGCTCTTAATGACAATATTTTCATTGTGAATTTGGTAGAAATGTTATCAGTAGTTTATATTATAAAACCAAAGTGTTCATTCTACTCAAACATATGCCTCTAAATAATAAAACGAGAGACACAGAACATTTGGAGTGGTCTCTTAATGTTTTCCAGAGCTATATAGTAGTTACTCATTCGCACCTTAGTAACTACATACAATTTTGTGTACCTTAAAGGTGCTCAGAGGAACTTTCAGTTTTTGTTAATTCTTGCACCCCCTTTGAACAAAAGCGGTAGTGTTTTTACTACGCCAGCTGTTGTTCCTGGGTGAGCGTATACCCATGACAAAGGCATTAAGAAAAACTATATACACAGCATTCTTTGCACTGATGGTCTCGTTTGCTGTTACATGTAATTCATCAAAATCAGAGAAAAAATTACTGTTTCAGAAATATTTCAAAAGTTCCTCGTAGCTACTGTAATGTGAAGTGTTACAAGCTTTTTAAAACTCCTTTTCGAAGCTGTTTTTTGGCATTTCTGCACCTTGACATGTTTCCATGATATGAGCTTTTGTTTGTTATTTACAAAGATAAATGTAAAAGTGTCTGTCTGTGTATATCTGAGCCCGACAACTTAGCACAAGCTCCCTTAGAGACCTACTTCACCGGTGGAAATATGAAGGTGTATTGAACTCTGAGATCCTATGTAGTGTAAATGTGCAAACACTTTAGAAATCGGTTCATCCTAGCCTGAGCAAAGGCAGAAAGAGTGTTTTATGGTCTCACTGTCTAACCCTACACTTTACCATGTGTGACATCACACTAGTAAACATGTAGGGTTAGGATTAACAGGACAGCTGGGCCAAGGGAAGACTGAGGGAAGACAAACCTCATTCATTATATTATAATAGCGATGTTATAATGATAGAACGCCGGTTCCGTATGGGTAGTAGAAAATGTCTGTGATTTTTGTAAAATGTGACATTTCTCCAATTGTTTTTCTCATTTATATGTATTTTATGTTTAAGTTAACACCCACTTTGTAGAAATAATTACTTGTACAACTCTTCCCTGTTGAATTCAACAGACAAATTAAAGCTATAGTGCGTACCTTTTCCCATATAAATGAATGCTGGTTTACATTCAAGCCATCGCGAAATTAGTTGACACAAAGTCGATAAAGCCTATCAGCTCCACAAAACTCTCTCTGTATTTCTCAGTATGGCAGCGTTTACAAACTGGTGCCCCCCCCCCCCTCCTCTGACACTGCTGCAGGAGCTCAGAAAAATCCCCAAGAAGAGCCCAAGAAATGTTTCAGTTGTTGATTCTACTGCTAAGAAAAAAACCTGGACGTACAGCAGAAGGTTATAAAATCAACATCTGGGTATTTTAGGCAGACTGTACACCTTGACACACTATATTGGGACATCCTAAATCTCTTATTTCTAGTATATACTAGCCGACGTAAATAGTATGGAAGTATGTGGATTGGAACACACCCAAAGTTAGAATCCTGCTGTAGTCAGGGAAACGCTGCTTTCAGTTTTATCACCAAAATAAACTGCATTGAAACGATATTAGAGAGATACTGACACCCAGTGGAGAAGCTTGGAACTACAACAACTTTCAATTGAACACACACACACACACACACACACACACACACACACACACACACACACACACACACACACACACACACACACACACACTCTGTTAAATGTGCTCCGAGGAACTTTCAGTTTGTGTTAATTCTAGCACCCCCTTTGGACAAAAGCGGTAGTGTTTTTACCACGCCAGCTGTTGTTCCTGGGTGAGCGTATACCCATGACAAAGGCATTAAGAAAAACTATATAAAAATAGCATTCTTTGTACTGATGGTCTCGTTTGCTGTTACATGTAATTTATGATCATCAGAGGAAAAATTAGACTGTTAGAAAATTAGAAAATTTTGTCCATATTCTCTGTGATAAGCACACACACACACACACACACACACACACACACACACACACACACACACACACACACACACACACACACACACACACACACACACACACACACACACACACACACACACAGTCTCTAATTCAAACTCATGGACTGTCAATCATGCTCAAAGATAATAAACTATATTTATCTAAAGTGTGGCTGTTCCTTCTTTATTTCTTTTTACCTTTTTCAAGGGAGACCTGTTTTCCTTTCCCACGTTACCATTCACACACACATTCATACACCGATAGCAGCAGCAGCTACCACGGAGGGTGCAAGCTAATTATCAGGAGACATTCAGGGTTCAGTGTCTCTTTCTTTGCCCAGGGACACTTGGACATGTGGCGGGGAGACTGGGGATCGAACCACCGACCCTGTAACCCAGTGGACGACCAACCCGACACACTTCACCACAGACTCCCCCAACTTAAGCAACTAAACATATGAAGAGTTTATAAAATATTGTAGGATATACAATATATCAAAATATACAGGTACTCTTTACAGCACTGTTACTTCTTAAACACTCCAAGACTGGACACCAACAGAACAAGACAATGTGTGTGTGTGTGTGTGTGTGTGTGTGTGTGTGTGTGTGTGTGTGTGTGTGTGTGTGTGTGTGTGTGTGTGTGTGTGTGTGTGTGTGTCTGTACCACTGTTACAACAGCATCTGATCATGAGAATGGTTGATTTTTGACAAATATTCGGGAAAAAAACAGCCACACACACACACACACGCACACACACACACACACACACACACACACACACACACACACACACACACACACACACACACACACACACACACACACACACACACACACACACACACAGTTTGACTCACCTCCG
>CM049400.1:35467500-35480000 GCA_026929865.2 Hyperoplus lanceolatus | reverse complement strand
AGGCCTCCTTCACCGGTTGGAATATGAAGGTGTATTGAACTCGGAGATCCTATGAATGTGCAACATTTTTTAAAATCGGATCATCCTAGCCTGAGAAAAGGCAGAAAGAGTGTTTAATGGTCTCACTGTCTAACCCTACATTTCTCTTTCTGTGATGTCACACAAAGGGAAATGCAGGGTTTCAATTTTTTTTGCACATTTATACTTCATAGGATCTCAGAGTTCAATACACCTTCATATTCCCACCGGTGAAGTAGGCCTTCAAAGGTGCTCCAAAGAACTTTCAGTTTGTGTTCATTCTAGCGCCCCCCTAGCCTGGTCCAACCAGACCATCGTACTTCATTTAGCCTGGTCCAATCAGACCATCGTACTTCATTTAGCCTGGTCCAACCAGACCATCGTACTTCATTTAGCCTGGTCCAACCAGACCATCGTACTTCATTTAGCCTGGTCCAACCAGACCATCGTACATCATTTAGCCCGGTCCTACCAGACCATCGTACTTCGTTTAGCCTGGTCCAACCAGACCATCGTACTTTGTTTAGCCTGGTCCAACCAGACCATCGTACTTCATTTAGCCTGGTCCAACCAGACCATCGTACTTCATTTAGCCTGGTCCAACCAGACCATCGTACTTCATTTCATTTGTACAGAAGGTCTGGAAGTGCTGTAATTGGCAAACGTTAACTCACTTGGAGGCGGGTGTCTGTCGAAGTTTAAAACTATTGGATAAGCCCAGTGCCACTCTGGATTAGCCAACCAATCGCATCACGTTTGGTCGTCACGTGTGTCATGAGCCGGCTTTTGACGGTGCCTTCCAGTTGGACAGGGAACTCGGAAATTTCCGACCTCACTACATATTGTAGTCTATGAATCTACCGGTACCTGGCAACAGTAACTTGTTAGAGCCTAACGTTTAGTTATCTGGATGAGAAAGGTTTTAGGCGTCCATACTTTCGCGAGCAGATGCACTGGAACACAGACAGGTCGGAACTCGGAACTACCAAGTCGGAAATCTCCTTTTTCTGAGTATAAAGGAACGCAGCATTCAACTGAAACTGGAGCGTTCTCAGCCACTCGCTCTGTTCGCTGATTGGACGATCGTAGATTCTCCGGAGAATCTGGGAAATGCGCTGTACACCCAGACTGACTACTGAAGGGAAAATGAAATTTGGCCGGAAGTAGGCGGGCGGACGGAGCCAGGCTAGCGCCCCCCCCCCCCTTGGACAAAAGTGATAATGTTTTTACCACGCCAGCTGTTGTTCCTTGGTGAGCGTATACGCATGACAAAGGCATGAAGAAAAACTACATAAAAATAGCATTCTTTGCACTGATGGTCTCGTGTGCTGTTACATGTAATGTATGATCATCAGAGGAAACATGAGACTGTTTCAGAAATATTCAAAAGTTCCTTGTAGCTACTTTAACAGTTTAGACATGAGGACTGTGTGGACTCAACTCACCAGTTTCTGTTCCTACAGTCGAATGCTGCCACTCCGTTAGAGTCCGGGGTCCATTTAATACCTGGACAAGGAAATATGGGGTCAGTTTACATGTTATACACACACACACACACGCACGCACGCACACACACACACACACACACACACACACACACACACACACACACACACACACACACACACACACACACATACACACACACACACGAGACACAGACACAGACAGACAGACACAGACACACACACGCACATGCACACGCACACTCACACTCACACTCGCACACACACACACACACACACACACACACACACACACACACGCACACACACACACCGGGGTAGATCCTGAAGAAGCCAGTGGAGCTTCCAAAGAACTGCCAGGTGAGCGTTGGATCCTTCTGGAAGTTTCCGATGAAAACGTCGTTCAGAGCCTCGGAGTTATAGATGGCGTTCAGGATGTTAGGATCTGGATACAGAGGGGGAAACATATTTAGGATATTTATTTTACTTTTATTTATTCATTATTATTATTATTTTTTTTTTAAGATATTTTTTGGGCATTTTTTATGCTTTATTGATAGTGCAGAGAGACAGAGGTGAAATGGGGCAGAGAGGAGAGTGACATGCAGAGAGCGACCGCGGGTGGGAATTGTGTGTTTGTGCTTGTGTGTGTGTGTGTGTGTGTGTTTGTGTTCGTGCTTGTGTGTGTGTGTGTGTGTGTGTGTGTTCATGTTTGTGTGTGTGTGTGTGTGTGTGTGTGTGTGTTCGTGCTTGTGTGTGTGTGTGTGTGTGTGTGTGTGTGTGTGTGTGTTCGTGTGTGTGTGTGTGTGTGTGTGTGTGTGTGTTCGTGTTTTGTGTGTGTGTGTGTGTGTGTGTGTGTTCGTGCTGTGTGTGTGTGTGTGTGTGTGTGTGTGTGTGTTCGTGCTTGTGTGTGTGTGTGTGTGTGTGTGTGTGTGTTCGTGCTTGTGTGTGTGTGTGTGTGTGTGTTCGTGCTTGTGTGTGTGTGTGTGTGTGTGTGTGTGTGTTCGTGCTTGTGTGTGTGTGTTCGTGCTTGTGTGTGTGTGTGCGTGTGTGCGTGTGTGTGTGTGTGTGTTCGTGCTTGTGTGTGTGTGTGCGTGTGTGTGTGTGTGTGTGTGTGTGTTCGTGCTTGTGTGTGTGTGTGTGTGTTCATGCTTGTTCGTGCTTGTGTGTGTGTGTGTGTGTGTGTGTGTGTGTGCTTGTGTGTGTGTGTGTGTGTGTGTGTGTGTGTAACAACCCCTCTTACCTTTATTGTAGACGTTGGTAGGGACCTGTATGTCGCTCTGTAGAACGTTCACCGGCAGTTTGTTGAAATGTTCGTTTTCCTCCAGAGGGAAATCTCCCCCGAGGTCCATCGAGTTTCCATCGTCATCCGCCTGGTTTATCATCATGGAGTTATAGTAGTCGAACTGGAGGGGACAGGGAGGGGACAGGCTTTCACAATAAGACACTGGCTTTAAGGTGCGTGTGTGTGTGTGTGTGTGTGTGTGTGTGTGTGTGTGTGTGTGTGTGTGTGTGTGTGTGTGTGTATGTGTGTGTGTGTAAGTGAGTGAGTGAGTGAGAGTGCAAGTGAGTGAGTGTAAACATTGGGTATTGTAGGCTGTGTTGTAAAAGCCCTACTAACATCCTACTCATACTAAAAGCCCTACTAACATCCTACCATACTAAAAGCCCTACTAACGTCCTACTCATACTAAAAGCCCTACTAACGTCCTACTCATACTAAAAGCCCTACTAACGTCCTACTCATACTAAAAGCCCTACTAACGTCCTACTCATACTAAAAGCCCTACTAACGTCCTACTCATACTAAAAGCCCTACTAACGTCCTACTCATACTAAAAGCCCTACTAACGTCCTACTCATACTAAAAGCCATACTAACGTCCTACTCATACTAAAAGCCCTACTAACGTCCTACTCATACTAAAAGCCATACTAACATCCTACTCATACTAAAAGCCCTACTAACGTCCTACTCATACTAAAAGCCCTACTAACGTCCTACTCATACTAAAAGCCCTACTAACGTCCTACTCATACTAAAAGCCCTACCAACGTCCTACTCATACTAAAAGCCATGCTAAAGTCCTACTCATACTAAAAGCCATGCTAACGTCCTACTCATACTAAAAGCCCTACTAATGTCCTACCATACTAAAAGCCCTACTAACGTCCTACTCATACTAAAAGCCCTACTAACGTCCTACTCATACTAAAAGCCCTACTAACGTTCTACTCATACTAAAAGCCCTACTAACGTCCTACTCATACTAAAAGCCCTACTAACATCCTACTCATACTAAAAGCCCTACTAACGTCCTACTCATACTAAAAGCTCTACTAACGTCCTACTCATACTAATTTTGACAATTTGTCAACTTGAATTGGAATTTGAAGTTGATCATCAAGGAGTTTTAGTAATCAAACTACAGGGGACAGAAAAGTGGACATGCTTTCACATTAAGAGCCTGGCCTTTAGAGTATTTTTTAGTGACCAGAAATTGTTAAAGCTATAGTGCGTAACTGCTGTCGCCCCCAGTGAGGATTTCTTTCTTAATTTCTTTTTTTAAAGATTACATTTTGGCATTTTCAAGCTTTGTTAGACAGTACAAAGTTGAGATGGGGAGACAGAGTGGCGTAGTGGATAGAGCGTGTACCAGATTGGCTCCGGCCTTCGTTGTAGTGGTCGCGGGTTCAAATCCGACCCGTGGACCTTTACTGCAGGTCACCCCCCCCTCTCTCTCTCTGTCTCCCCATTCCAACTCTGTACCATCTAATAAAGCTTGAAAATGCCCCAAATATAATCTTAAAAAAATAAATAAATCATCTGGTTAACTAAACATCAGAGCACCAACCTGTAAGGAAGCGTTGAAGTCGTGATAAAGATCGGCATCTTCTGCAGACTCGGCTAACCTCTGAACACACGAGAAACATTCACACAAAAGCACTTATTAGACAAACAGAAACATTTATACTATATCCAAAAGTATTCATGAGTTATACACAGTGTTATTAAAGGGACACTGTGTAACATTTTAAGTAATTCATTAGCTAAAATCAATATCCTCATTCATAAATATGTCCTCATTGGTGTAAAATCACCTCTGCCAATAATCTGAATTATCCTCCTGAGCGGAGAATTACAAATATTAATATTACATCTTCTACATTGAGAATTTGGAATGTCATCAGGTGCATTGTTTAAAATTTAGAATTGTTCTTGTCCTTGAAGGCCACTGTAGCTTCTGTTATTATTCTAAAGGGGTGGGGTTACCCAGGGAGCGTTGCGTTCTAGAACTTTGTAGAACTTTCTTGATGATGTCATATTACACAGTGCCCCTCTCAATGTACAAAATGCAATATCAATATTTGTAATTCTCCGCTCAGGAGGATAATTCAGATTATTAACAGAGGTGATTTAACACCAATGAGGACATATTTATGAATGAGGATATTGATTTTAGATAATAAATTACCTAAAATGTTACACAGTGCCCCTTTAAGTGTTAATTATACAGATGCATTGCTTATGTTTGTTGACTATGTCTTGTGTTTTTAAGCTATACTGTCATGTGCCCCTCGCGGACGAATAAAGTGATTTGAATTGAATTTGGGGCGACTGTGGCTCAGGTGGTAGAGCGGGTCGGCTAATGATGGAAGGGTTGGAGGTTCGATCCCCGCCCTGCCACCTGTGTCATGGTTGTTGTGTCCTTGGGCAAGGCACTTCACCCACCTTGCCTCGTGTGAATGTCGATAGTTAGCCTGCTACTATCGGTGTATGAATGTGTGTGTGAATGGTAACGTGGGAAAGGAAAACAGGTCTCCCTTGAAAAAGAGTCTCCGGCCTCTATGGGATTCACCTGTATAAATAAAGGTAACATTTTTTTTTAAACATTTAATTGATCCGTCTGTGTCCTCCTCACCGTCACTGACTTCATCTTGCTTCCCAACATCAGCTCGATTTCATCGGAGAAATCTTTGACCAGCTCTCGTCCGTCCAGCTCCACAATCCTTATGATCGACTCCACATCCTTCAGTTTCTACAGAGGAACACAGACACATGGTTAATATAGTGTTTGTCTGTGTTAATTCTAGCGCCCCCCTTTGGACAAAAGCGGTAGTGTTTTTACCACGCCAGCTGTTGTTCCTGGGTGAGCGTATATATATACCCATGACAAAGGCATTCGAGAAAAACTATATAAAAATTGCATTCTTTGCACTGATGGTCTCGTTTGCTGTTACATGTAATTTATGATCATCAGAGGAAAAATGAGACTGTTTCAGAAATATTTTAAAGTTGGACTCCATATTGTTAAATTTCTATAAGGAAACACAGAAAGACTTTTGATTGGCTGGTTTCACAGATATGACATCGCTGTTTGTATAGCTGCTGTTCCCAATACATAAACAAATGCACAAGTTGGTTGAGTTAAAGGAGAAGAAAGTGATATTTTGTTGGTAATATACGTGTTAAATCACTCTATATTCATACAGAAATCACTTAAACAGTATGCATAGTTCATAACACAGGTCTCTATCTATCTATCTATCTATCTATCTATCTATCTATCTATCTATCTATCTATCTATCTATCTGTCTGTCTGTCTGTCTGTCTGTCTGTCTGTCTGTCTGTCTGTCTGTCTGTCTGTCTGTCTGTCTGTGTGCACAGTTCATAACACAGGTCTCCCAGTCATTCGGCTTTGCAGTAATTGCCAGATAAAATTTTGATTATCCCGCTAGTTTTTTATCCAATCAGGAGACAGAGTGCTATAAAGAGGCGGGGTCTCTGTGCCCCGTGAACGATGACTCGCTGCTCTCCATCGCGGCACTATCTGATGAAGACGGCTGTGTGTTCATGTGGTGGTGACGTATAGGGACGAGGGAGGGGACTGCTAACTGCTAGTCACTGACAGGAAGTTAGCTAAAAGGACCAGATAACTTACTGAACCTTTAAAGGTGAAGTGAGCGATATATTTATGTTAATATACGTGTTAAATCGCTCTTTATTCATACAGTGATCTAATCAAATCAAATCAAATCAGTTTTATTTGTATAGCCCAAAATCACAAATAGCATTCGTCTCAATGGGCTTTACAGTCCATTCAATATGATACAGTATGGTACAATATGACACAACATGATACAATATGAAACAATATGACACCCTGCCCTTACACCCTTAGCTGGGCTGAGAAAAAACTCCCAGTAAAAAACCCTTTACCGGGATTAAAAAAAAAATAGAAGAAATCTCAGGGAGAGTGGACAGAGTAAGGGATCCCTCTCCCAGGACGGACATGCTGCAATAGATGTCATAAGTAGAGACACAGTGATCACTTATATATAGTGTGCACGATTCATAACACAGGTCTGTTAGTCACCCACTCTCTGCATGTAATCGTCAAGTTAACTTTTCGAGTCCCCACAACCTGATATCCAATCAGAAGAGAGAACGCTACAAACCGGCACCCGTCTCACTGCCGGTGCACGCGCAAAGAACGACAGATGGGTGAATGTTTATGCGCCTACAATGGCGGCGCAGGTAAAAATCAAGGGAGGGGATTGCTAACTGCAGTCACTGACAGGACGTTAGCTAAAAGGACCATTCTGTTACTGCTCCTTTAACAGAATATCATTTCTGAAATGCAATGGCTCTTAGAGTCATGACCTCAGCTCCCCTTTCTCTGTTGGCAAAAACAAGTGATTTTCTAAATTGTTTTGGATGCCGATGGCAGTACACACACACACACACACACACACACACACACACACACACACACACACACACACACACACACACACACACACACACACACACACACACACACACACACACACACACACACACACACACACACTAAGAAGTTATTTTCTAAATTGTTTTGGATGCCGATGACAGTAATCTAGAATTGATCTGCTTTACTTTAGGATATATTCCAGAGATTAAAATTAAATGCTGTTGGCAGATTGGTTTGTTTTGAAGAGATAATGCACAGATTGGGAGACTCCATCTTGGATTAAATTGGTGATGTGAAGATGTGTGTGTGTGTGTGTGTGTGTGTGTGTGTGTGTGTGTGTGTGTGTGTGTGTGTGTGTGTGTGTGTGTGTGTGTGTGTCTGTGTCTGATTATGAGAAGATGTGTGTGTGTGTTTGACTGTACCCGTGTGTGTGTGTGTGGGTGGGTGACTGTGTGTGTGTGTGAGAGAGAGGGAGAGAGACACAGAGAGAGAGACAGAGAGAGTAAGTGTGTGCTTGTGTGTGTCTGTGTCTCAGTACAAGTGTGTGTGTGTGTGTGTGTGTGTGTGTGTCTCAGTACAAGTGTGTGTGTGTGTGTGTGTGTGTGTGTCTCAGTACAAGTGTGTGTGTGTGTGTGTGTGTGAGAGAGAGGGAGAGAGACACAGAGAGAGAGACAGAGAGAGTAAGTGTGTGCTTGTGTGTGTCTGTGTCTCAGTACAAGGTGTGTGTGTGTGTGTGTGTGTGTGTGTGTGTGTGTGTGTGTGTGTGTGTGTGTGTGTGTGTGTGTGTGTGTGTGTGTGTGTGAGAGAGGGTTTTTGTTTGTCTTCTACAGTAAATCTCCAAGAGAATCAGGGGCCTCATTTATAAACCTTGCGCACGCCCAGAAGAGGGCTACATTGTACTTTCACCCATTTCATTTTAATTCCAGCCATTCTACTCTAGTCTAAATGTTCCAATTGTTCTTGCCTCTTTATCAGCTTTACTTTAGTATTACCATGTAAACATCTGGGGCCTCATTTATAAACGTTGCGTACGCCCAGAAGAGGGCGCACGCCAATTTCTAAGCAAATATTGGGATTTATAAAAACCAAACTTGACGGGAGATGTGCGGTCCTCCACGCAAACTCTGACCCATGCGTACGCACAGAGAGTGGAGAAAGGAGAAACGGCGACTCCGTCGGCACATGTATGAAGTGCGAGAACGAATGTGTTTGTGTAAAATGAATCCAGATAGGCCTATTATAAGCCATGTAGGTCTATCATATATTGGGAGTTCCTTTGCAAAACGGAAGAAGCCATTCTTACAACTAATGAACAAATGCCTCCACGGATTATTCCATGGAGTGATACCAACAAAAACAAAACGAATTAGGATCTTACATAGCCTACAAACGGAGATAGGCTATATGAGCGCAAATAAAAACAAAATAGCGTTCGAATAAGCTCTGCATTTAGAATAAACTATCTGCATGTTGTGGAATTAATTCTGATAATTCTAATATTGAGGTGGAATACAGCCTATTACTTTTACACTGACGCTGTTCTCGATGCCTCAGTCAGGCAGACAGGAGTGCACCTTTTCATACACTAATGATAAGCCTACTGTACATCACATAGGCTACTGTGATTTTTTTCACGGCTTTTAGTCCGTTTTATCTATGTGTTTTTCTTTGAGTTTAAGCACGTCGCAATTGTGTTTTGAAAGGGACTGTGAAGTTTATTATTAACCCTCCGCCGCCCGCCACTGCCCCGGGATGAATTCTCCGAATCTGTATCTCATGGGGGGTCTCAGTGTCCCCCGCTCGTGGCACAAACACTGTTGTGTGAGGATATGCACTTGTTTGCGTCCACTTTTATGTCGGATCGCTTCTTTTTATTTCGGCCACAGCGTTCACAGAGATCGCCACATGCTGCACTCTGACGCCTTTACGCTCACACTGCCACCAAACTATATTTTCCCTGGTCGCCACTTCTCCAACGGGTACTTCGGGGTGACCGCAGTGATCCACACCGTGTGGAGTCTATTTTTCCATTTCCCTTTCAGTCGGCGATTGCCACTACCGCCTTCATGCACTCAGTAAATGATATTAATTTGGGCGTGTCGATGACTATGTATGGGTAAACATGGGCGGTACGTGAAGCCCGCAAAGTCTGCGCCACATTTAGAGTTAATTGTGATTTATAAAGGGAAACAGGCGTAGGACGTGAGTGCGCACTGTTTTATAAATCCGAATATTTTTGTTCGCACGTACATCCTACATTTCTTCCGTACGCCAGCTTCCACGTGAATCCCACGCAAAGCTTTATAAATGAGGCGCCAGGTCACTAACTTTCTCTGGTTGAAGACACTGTGGATCAGCTGATAGTCAGCAGTGGGTGTCCCAGTGCGGTTACTTACACCCTTAATCACAACATTAAGTCTTTCACTAATTCCCAATTTGACTAAGCAAACCTACTTAGTAAGGGGAACACACGCACACACACACACACACACACACACACACACACACACACACACACACACACACACACACACACACACACACACACACACACACACACACACACACACACACACACACACACACACACACACACACACACACAGGGTTGAGCCAAAATATACAGTTACCTAAGAGGATGTCCTATAATTGAACCTGTTACCATTCATTTAGGTTGAAACTTTACTCATAATCCGCTACCTGCCTGTACTGTTTGCGCGCTGAAAAAAAAAACTGTATTAATTAATACACAGCCTAGGCTCTGTAAACTGGCATGTTGCTATAGCTACGGTGGGCCCTCTCTGTTTACACACCAGTTTACAGATCCTAGGCTTTAAAAGTACCTCGGAGCACCTTCAATACTGTCTCTGCTCTTTCATTATGTGTTGGCGTTATTGCTACACCTGTTTTTAAATTGCTGGTGTACTTATTTTATTGTGTGTGTGTGTGTGTGTGTGTGTGTGTGTGTGTGTGTGTGTGTGTGTGTGTGTGTGTGTGTGTGTGTGTGTGTGTGTATGTGTGTGTGAAACAACTATGTGTTTGCCTGCAGTGTTTCTATTTCTTTTCAGATGTATTTCTGTGTTTGTCTGCACTACCTACAGCAGTAAGGCAAGGCAGGTTTATTTCTATAGCACATTTCAGACACAAGGCCATTCATAGTGCTTTACAGTGGCATAGAAATACAGATAGAGTATAGAATAGACATTAGAAAAGCGAATGTAGGACGTTTTGTTTACGAGGTCAGACAAACACACACACACACACACACACACACACACACACACACACACACACACACACACACACACACACACACACACACACACACACTCGGGCTGCAGACGGCCGGCGATGTGATGGATCTAAATCTGACAGATAAATGGATGGAAGTCTAAAATCAGAAACACAAATCCTGACGCTGCCTCGCCTCGCGCTAAAGAGGGCTCGGCCGTCAATCTGGGCATTACCGTGATCCCTGAGTGTGTGTGTGTGTGTGTGTGTGTGTGTGTGTGTGGTGTGTGTGTTTCTGTGTGTGTGTGTGTGTGTGTGTGTGTGTGTGTTGGGTAAACACAAATAAACACGCTGACTTACATAGAGGCTATCACACACACACACACACTCACACACACACACACACACACACACATACACACACACACACACACACACACACACACACACTCACACACACACACACACACACACACATACACACTTCATATTCGCTCCCTGCTGCCAGTTCATGACCAGTTCAGCTGCGGGTTTTGTGTGTTTTTTTCTTTCTATCATCAGTACAAAATATTATGACATCATATCCTCTACAGGCTTCGTATATAGACTCTAAATTGTGTATGTGTGTGTGTGTGTTTGTGTGTGTGTGTGTGTGTGTGTGTATATGTGTGTGAGTGTGTGTGTGTGTGTGTGTGTGTGTGTGTGTGTGTGTGTGTGTGTGTGTGTGTGTGTGTGTGTGTGTGTGTGAGTGTGTGTGTATATGTGTGTGAGTGTGTGAGTGTGTGTGTGAGTGTGTGTGTATATGTGTGTGTGTGTGTGTGTGTGTGTGAGTGTGTATATGTGTGTGAGTGTGTTTGTGTGTGTGTCTGTGAGTGTGTGTGTATATGTGTGTGAGTGTGTGTGTATATGTGTGTGAGTGTGTGTGTATATGCATGTGAGTGTGTGTGTATATGCGTGTGAGTGTGTGTGTGAGTGGTGTGTGTGTGTGTGTGTGTATGTTTTAATATTCAAGCAAAATCCATCAAAACAAACTGTTTTTACGTACAACTTAAAGGCCTAATAGGTGACTGTAAACTACAACGCTTTCTGTCAAAATGAGCTAATAATACACTAAAGAGACGGAAGGTTTGCCAATATCTACAGAGTTTATAGTGCGCTTAGCTGCTCTTAAACCTGCAGTGTGTACAATTTTGGGTTTTATTTCCTAGTAGATTTTGTAGAAAGTAAGTATAAGATCCAGAAGTACATTTAATTTAGTGCATAATAGCTGACATTTTTTTTTTAATTATTTATTTTTCCCCTTAGAAAGGGTCTCATATATGTTCATATTTCTGCATATTTTGGACCAAGGCCTAGTGCAGCCATCTTGAAAGTGTCATAGTTGGAATGTCATCAGGTGCATTGTTTAAAATTTTGAATTGTTCTTGTCCTTGAAGGCCACAGTAGCTTCTGTTATTATTCTAAAGGGGTGGGGTTACCCAGAGAGTGTTGCATTCTAGAACTTTCTAGAACTTTCTTGATGATGTCATATTACGCACTGCACCTTTAAAGGTGCTGTAAGCGGAATGGTTCTTTTAGCTAACTTCCTGTCAGTTACTGCAGTTAGCAGTCCCCTTGCTCGTCCCTACGTCACCACATTAATGCACTGCGGTCTTCAAGCAGCGAGTTATCTAGCATCATCTCAGATCCATAAGTGTGATAAAACATGATAAAAACCATCAAAACAGACAATGGGAAGGATTTTTACCTGCTCCACCATTGTAGGCGCACACGCATTCACCCATCTGTTGCTCTGGTGTGCACCGGCAGTGAGACCATGGAGTGTATATAGTATGTATGAGTGAGACGAGTGTCGGTTTCTAGCGTTCTCTAGAAGAGATATTGGCTTTATGAAACGCGCACATTATGTAAGTGATCACTGTATGAATAAAGAGCGATTTAACACTTATATTAACATAAATAAACCGCTTACTGCACCTTTAACTGGTCCAACATAAAAAATAGACCTAAAAAATGTGTACAAAAGAAATACTTTATATATGGAGAAAAT
>CM049400.1:35445000-35447500 GCA_026929865.2 Hyperoplus lanceolatus | reverse complement strand
AATAGGCAATGTAGAAAAAAAACCATGGTTGCGTTCCGAATCGCATACTCTTTCTATTTTCTATTCTACATACTACATCCGACGATAAAAAGAATCCAGTTAGGATGCAGTAGGCATACTATTGGGACATACTTTTCTCTCTTATTTCATTATAACATTGCGCCTTGATCTTGCCTCTTGCTTTTATATCTGTCGCATCCCCGTTTGTTTTCATATGGAGGCTTCGTCGATGTGACGTCGCTTCACGTGCGCACTGGATTGTGGGTCAGAATCGCCCAAATAGGATGCACTTTTCAACACTAACAATCTTGGCCGGATGAAGTAGGACATCCGGGTACTTCTAACCATCCTAAATCTGGCCACAAGAATCGGGACATCCTAAATCTTTTTTCTACCATACTATATAGTAGAAAGTATGAGATTCGGAACGCATCCCAAGTTTCTAGCTTTGAAAGGCCATATTGAGTATCGTCAAATGAGATGACACAAAGTTGATTAAGCCTATCAGCTCCACTAGCTTCTTGTCTCCCCGCCACATGTCCAAGTGTCCCTGGGCAAAAGAGACACTGAACCCCACATTGCTCCCGATGGTTCAGAGAGCGCCTTGCATGGTAGCTACTGCCATCGGTGTATGAGTGTGTGTGTGATTGGGTGAATGTGTTAAGACATGTAAAGCGCTTTGGGGCTGAGAAGATCAGCTAAAAAAGCGCTATATAATTCAAGTCCATTTACCATAGCTTTTAACTCTCCCAAAGTGAGGGGTTAGCAAGGGAGCGTTGGCAGATATTCTAGATGTCAACGCTCCCTTGCTAACCCCTCGCTTTGGGAGAATTTACAGAAGCTACGGTGGCCTTCAAGGACAAGAAGCTAGTGGAGCTGATAGGCTTAATCGGGGCGACTGTGGCTCAGGTGGTAGAGCGGGTCGGCAGATGAGCAAAGGGTTGGAGGTTCGATCCCCGCCCTGCCACCTAGTTGTTGTGTCCTTGGGCAAGACACTTCACCCACCTTGCCTGGTGTGAATGTCGATAGTTAGCCTGCTGCTATCGGTGTATGAATGTGTGTGTGAATGGTAACGTGGGAATGGGAACAGGTCTCCCTTGCAAAAGAGTCTTTGGTCTCAATGGAATTTACCTGTATAAATAAAGGTAAAAAAAGTGGAGCTGATAGGCTTAATCAACTTTGTGTCAACTCGTTTGGAGATGTCTTGAATGTAACAAACATTAATTCATATGAAAAACTTACGCACTATAGCTTTAACACAATAAACTGAGCATGATATCCGAGCAGGTGTTGACTGATGAGTTTGGAAGACAAAAGGATGAAAGTTTAACGATAGTAAAAGTTCTGATCTGTAGCCAAAAACTGACACACACACACACACACACACACACACACACACACACACACACACACACACACACACACACACACACACACACACACGGACACACGGACACACACACACACACGGACACACACGGACACACACACACACTAATCCCACGGCAGCTGTGGACTGCTGGAAGAATCGAGAAATTGTCCGGCACATGTTCAGCTGCATGAACAAATGTCACGGAGCGAAGCAAATGAAAAAACAAGATGGTGGACTCCTGTAACCCCTCTCTCACACACACACACACACACACACACACACACACACACACACACACACACACACACACACACACACACACACACACACACACACACACACACACACACACACACACACACACACACACACACACACACACACACACACACAGTGGTGTTGGCATGATGTGCGGTTGGGGAGGGCGGCAGGTGGAGGCTGCCAGAGGTTTAACGGCAAAGAGAGCAGCGTGTGTGTGTGTGTGTGTGTGCGTGTGTGTATTTGTGTATGTGTAAGTAGGTGTGTGAGCGTGCGTGGGATGTGTGTGTGTGTGTGTGCGTTAATGTGTGCGCATGTCTGTGTGTGTGAGCGTGTGTGTGTGTGAGTGTGTGTGTGTGTGTGTGTGTGTGTGTGTGTGTCGGGGTGGATGAGGTCGTGTGGCAGCAGCAGTAAGTTGACACTGAAGGTCAGGTGACTTCTGATGAAAATACATTTCGACCAATCGGATCGCTCGATTTCTTTTTAAGTCGCTATCACATATTTCAACAACTTCACTTAAAGCTTTTAGTTTATGGCCGGAGAGGGTGAGGCCTCATGTTCACTGGCTCTGTGTGTGTGTGTGTGTGTGTGTGTGTGTGTGTGTGTGTGTGTGTGTGTGTGTGTGTGAGTGTGAGTGTGTGTGTGTGTGTGTGAGTGTAAGCGTGAGTGTGTGTTTCTGTGTGTGTGTGTGTGTATGTGAGTGTGTGTGTGAGTGTGAGTGGGAGTGTGAGTGTTTGTGTGTGTGTCATAAACGACAAATCCCACACGTAGACACACAACTTGTCCTCAATGAGTTTCCGGTAGAAATAAGAAAGATAAAATAAAAAAAATAATTAAATTAAACTAAGACTAAGACTAGCCACTACTCCA
>CM049400.1:35430000-35435000 GCA_026929865.2 Hyperoplus lanceolatus | reverse complement strand
TTCCTTTACACATAATGATATATTCTCAGTTGTGTATCAGATCCAGATGTGAATACCTGGAAATGAAAGCTGAAATGTTGATCTATTGTCTCATATTCATATTTTGGTGTCAAACCCAAATGTTTCCAGTCTACAGCAAGGCAAGGCAAGGCAAGGCAAGTTTATTTCTATAGCACAATTCAGACACAAGGCCACTCAAAGTGCTTTACAGGGGCAAGATTAGAATACACAATACACATTATAAAATTCGATTTAAAAACATTTAAAAGCAAATAAAATGAAAATTGCAGGTTAAAATGGAAACAAAAAAGTCTTCAGACTCGATTTAAAAGAACTGAGAGTTGCAGCAGACCTCAAGTTCTCTGGGAGTTTGTTCCATATTTTTGGTGCATAATAACTAAAAGCTGCTTCTCCTTGTTTAGTCCTAACTCTTGGGACTGTAAGTAGACCTGTCCCAGACGACCTAAGGGCTCTGGACGGTTCATAACGTATCAGCATATCAGTAATGTATTTTGGCCCTAAACCATGTAGTGCTTTATAAACCAACATCAGTATTTTGAAATCAATTCTTTGAGTGACAGGAAGCCAGTGTAAAGACCTCAGAACTGGGGTAATGTGATCTACTTTTTTGGTCCTAGTGAGGACTCGGGCAGCAGCGTTCTGAATTAGCTGAAGCTGTCTGATAGATTTTTTTAGAAGGCCTGCAAGGACACTGTTACAGTAGTCAAGTCTACTAAAGATAAATGCATGGACAAGTTTTTCTAAATCTTGCTGAGATTTTGAGATGACAGCAAAAATAAAGGAAATGGCCTCACTGTTCCGATACTTATGGAGGGGACTGTATGCTCATATACGCGTTGAATCGCAAATTAGAAGAGAGAATGCTACAAACGGGCACGTCTTACTGCCGGTGCACACGCAGAGAGACAGATACGGGTACATTTTTACGTGCATACAATGGCGGAACAGGTTAAAAATCCTTCCCAATGTCTGTTTTGATGGTTTTTATCATGTTTAATCACACTTATGGATCTGAGATGATGCTAGATAACTCGCTGCTTGAAGACCGCAGTGCATTAATGTGGTGACAGAGGGACGAGGGAGTGGACTGCTAACTGCAGTTACTTATGGAGGGGACTGTATCAGATGCTTTATTATGTGTCGTTTGATGAATGGTAATGGTAAATGGACTTGTATAGCGCTATATCTCCGTTTATCACAGACCCAAAGCGCTTTACATTGTTTTTGTACACATTCACCCAGTCACACACACATTCATACACCGATAGCAGCAGCTACCACGCAGGGTAGGCTTAGCACTAGGGTGCTAAGCTAACTAAGCTAACTATCGGGAGCAATTCGGGGTTCAGTGTCTTGCCCAGGGACACTTCGACATGTGGCGGGGAGACGGGGGATCGAACCTCCGACCCTGCACACCAGAGGCAAACTCCCTACCTTCGCCACTGCCGCCCCAAAGGAGTGAATGTGTACTGATGTGTAAGTATGTATGTAAGCCTATGCATGTGTATCTGAATGTACTCATGTCAACATGTTATTGTTATTATTATTTATTTATTTTAATTGTTCCGCAATCCGCACGCAAAAAATTTTTACAAAAAAATTAAGAGACCCCCCCCAAATGTTCAGTGTCTCTGGTTTTACTCTTTATAGGCATATGTTTGAGTAGAATGAACATTTTGGTTTTATTCTACAAACTACTGACAACATTTCTACCAAATTCCAATACATTTTTTTTTTGTCATTTGGAGCATTTTCAATAAGTTATGGAGAGATGAAGATTAAAGAAAAATCCAGACTGGTCTCTTAATTTTTTCCGGAGCGCGAGTGCACCAAACACACACACACGCACGCACGCACGCACGCACGCACGCACGCACACACACACACACACACACACACACACACACATACACACCTACACAAACACACACACACACACAGAGTAAAAAAAAAAGCCTAGACAAAGACCAGACACGGTAACTGATCTCTGGTTTGAACCCCAAAACAAAATGAAAACAAAACAAATGTGGAGGTTCTTCCCATGCGCCCCCCCCCCCTTTTACACACACACACACACACTCCCCCCCCTTTTACACACACACACACACAATCCCCCCCCCCTTTTACACACACACACACACACTCCCCCCCTTTTACACACACACACACTCCTCCCCCCCCTTTTACACACACACACACTCCCCCCCCCCCCACACACACACACCCATAAGAAAACAACACTCCTGTTAGTGGCTGATCATCAACCATAAATATCAAACAATAGTGCTGTCCAGATGGGTGGGATTAAGTGGCCTTAAAGTCATTACCAACACATCCTCTGGCTAAGCTATCAATTCCCCGCCTCAGCTGCGTTATAATACCACCGCCACGGATCGCGTTCCCATATTAAAAAAAGCTCTGCTCGTGGATGAGACTGGATTATATTCGCTTTTGTTCGTCCGAGCCAAAAGGAAAAACAAGAAAAAAATAAAATGGTGGTCGGCCTTCCATGAAAAACGTTTGGGAAGATAAAAGATAAAAGACAAAAGGCCCAAAGCGTGATTAACTAATTCGATTTACTTTGAAGTTTTCAAATGGGTCGGAAAGCTGTTGAAACTGGCAGCACACAGGGATCTGTAGTAGTCTGTGTGTGTGTGTGTGTGTGTGTGTGTGTGTGTGTCTCTCTACAGTATGTGTGTGTGCCTGTGTGTGTCTGTGTGTGTGTGTGTGTGCGAGTCTCTCTCTTTATGTGCATGCGTGTGTCTCTATGTATGTAAGTGCTTGCTTGAGTGTGTGTGCGTGTCTCTCTATGTGTGTGTGTCTCTCTCTGCATGCATATGTGTGTGTCTGTGTGTGTGTGCGCGGGTGTCTCTCTCTGCATGCATATGTGTGTGTCTGTGTGTGTAAGTGTTTGTGTCTCTATGTGTGTGCAGGTGTTTGTGTGTGTCTCTCTCTATGTGTGTATGTTTGAATGTAAGTATGTGTGTATGTCTCTCTGCATGTGTGCTTGTGTGTGTCTGTGTGTGTGACAGTCTGTGTGTTAGCATGCATGTGTGTGTGTGTGTCTCTCTCTCTTTCTCTATGTGTGTGTGTCTTTCTCTCTCTCTGTCTCTCTATGTGTGTGTGTCTCTCTCTCTCTCTCTCTCTCTCTCTCTCTCTCTCTATGTCTCTCTCTATCTGTCTATGTGTGTGTGTGTGTGTCTCTCTCTCTGTCTCCCTATGTGTGTGTCTTTCTCTCTCTCTGTCTCTCTATGTGTGTGTGTGTCTCTCTCTCTCTCATCTCTCTATGTCTCTCTCTATCTGTCTCTATGTGTGTGTGTGTGTGTGTGTGTCTCTCTCTCTCTCTATGTGTGCATGCGTGTGTGTCTCTAAGTCCGTATATATATGTGTGTGTGTGTGTGTGTGTCTCTCTCTCTCTCTCTGTCTCTTCATAGGTGGCAACTGGGGCCATTCATTCTTTCCCCGTTTTTTTCTTCTTCATTTTCTCCCTGCTTTGCTCTGCCTCCTTTGAAGTGAAGACAGCGCTTCTGTCACGCTGAAAGTGGCCGTCAGAAGTCGGGGTCCAGGGGGCTTATAACCGGCCGTAACCGGAGCTCTTAGAAGGGCTTTAGGCTTTCCCCCTCTGTCCCACACACACACACACACACACACACACACACACACACACACACACACACACACACACACACACACACACACACACACACACACACACACACACACACACACAGAGTTTTGATATCAATTAGATGTGTGGTCACTTGATACGGCCCTGAACATCTGCACTGGGATAATGAGAAGAGGAGGGATAGGTTTTGTAAGGGTTCCATGATCGCTAACCCTGGCACTGCTGGAATAACAGACAGACAGACAGACAGACAGACAGACAGACAGACAGACAGACAGACAGACAGACAGACACACAGACAGACAGACAGACAGACAGACAGACAGACAGACAGACAGACAGACAGACAGACAGACAGACAGACAGACACAGACAGACAGACAGACAGACAGACAGACAGACAGACAGACAGACAGACAGACAGACAGTACAGGGGTGGGGGACAGACATGACACCTTAGCACAGACAGACAGACGAGCTCAGGTGGTAAGCGGGTTGGCCAATGATCCAAGGGTACGCGGTTCAAGCCAGCCTGCCACCTGTGTCATGGTTGTTGTGTCCTTAGGCAAGACACTTCACCCACCTTGTCTCGTGTGAATGTGTATGACTGCTGTATGTTTGAGGTGGTGGTCTGAGGGGCCTAGACGCAGACAGACAGCCACGACCGTCAGTCAGCCCCAGGGCAGACTGTGGCTACTATGGTAGTTTACCACCACCAGTATGACTGTGTGTGAATGAATGGAACCTGGAAATGTAAAGCGTCTTTGAGTGCCTAGGCAACAAAGCGCTATATAAAACCTATCAATTATTATTATTAATTGATGGTGGAATAACATACACAGGGATGAAACACATACACACGCACGCAGACAGACAGACAGACAGACATACACACACACCTACAAACACAAACACACACACACACACACACACACACACACACACACACTGCTGTAACAGATCCAAGGGTTAGATCAAGATGACAACGTCCATTGTTCTCGAAAGAGCTGCGACTAAAAATCATCTCCAGTAAATATTTCTACCAGGAACTGATTGACTATATCAGCTACATTAAAGCAACAATGTGTAACCTTTTAACCTTAAAAAACAGCTTGAAAGTGGTTGTAAGAGTACAATAACTTTAAACAGATTAAATCAGATCAGATCTGGGGGGTTGGGGGGGGCAGTAATATTTAAGGCCCCCCCAAAGAATCACCACTGGATCGCTGGTTGAAGCCATCCCATAATGAACCATCCTCCATGTTTAACTCCAAGCCAAACGCTCCGTCTGTCTGTGGCCAGGTCGTGTTTCACAGGATCTAGCAGGAGCAGCACACACACACACACACAC
>CM049400.1:35420000-35425000 GCA_026929865.2 Hyperoplus lanceolatus | reverse complement strand
ACACACACATTCTTCTACAAATATCGTTGTGAGGACATTCATTGACATAATTCATTCCCTAGCCCCTTACCCTAACCCTAACCATCAAAACTAAATGCCTAACCCCAACCCTTATACTTAAAGAGGACCTATGATGCTTTTTGTCTTTTATGACCTATAAACGTTGTTATGATGATTCATAGTCATGCTTAACCATACTAAATTATCAAATAATGACTTACATGCATTTCGACATATTCCCTGCTGACCGTCTGGGGTGTCTGTGCAGAGCACTAAACACTATTCTAGCCAGTCGAGAAGTCACGTCTTCAAAGCGGTCTACCCTTTCATAATTTGTGACGTCGCATAAAACTTTGTGACGTCTCCACGCGGATGTTTCCATGTATGGTAATGCTGTCACTTCCCTGTTCGCGTCTGCCTCGCGCCCTTATAGGTCCATGCTCGCGCTTCCCGCCACTGAAAGTGTTCCGGAAGGAAGGTAACCAATCACAACGGAGTGGGATTTGCAGGAGGGGGGGGAGGGGAGCGGAGATGGCCGAAGCACAGGCGGAGGGAGCCGAAGCACACACACTCAAGTGTTGACAGGATGTGCTGGATCGCCAAAATAAGAGAAAGAGCTTCCCGAAAATCTACATAGTTTTTTGTGATGTGATTCGTGTCAGGTTGCTCTATAGCAGTGTAAAACAAGAAATTAAGACCAGAAAAGTAGCATAATAGGTCCTCTTTAAGGCTGTTACATACTCCGCGAGAAGAACAAAGTTCTCGGTGACAGAGCTGCGAGAAGTTCTTTCTGGTCTGACATTACATACTTCACCAGAACTCAACTGCCGAACTCCTCACCGCGGCGCATTGTTACCATGGTAATTGACTCAGTAGCGCCAGCTGATTTCACTTCGCTTTCCTCATTGACTTCAGACTGACCAATCACACAATAGTTCTGGGACAAGCTGCGAGAAGAAAGTTCGGCCCGGGTGATGAGTCGAGAACAAGCTGAACAAGAGCTGAGAGAAGACAATGACGTCATTCTATTCTCTCAGCTCTGTCACCGAGAACTTTGTTCTTTCTTCTCGCGGAGTGTGTAACAGCCTTAACCCTAACATAAACCTATTTCATACCTGGACCTTAAAACCTAGTGTTAACCCTCAAAAAGCCCTTTAAAGGCCTGTCCTTAAAAACTAGTGTTAACCCTCAAACAGCCCTTTAAAGGCCTGTCCTTAAAACCTAGTGTTAACCCTCAAACAGCCCTTTAAAGGCCTGTCCTTAAAACCTAGTGTTAACCCTCAAACAGCCCTGTAAAGGCCTGTCCTTAAAACCTAGTGTTAACCCTCAAACAGCCCTTTAAAGGCCTGTCCCAAAGTGAGAACCAGACAAAATGTCCTAATTTTTCCCAAAATATCCTTACTCCAATGGTAAAAAGCTAAAACTGGTCCTCACAAATACACCTGTAAAAGAACACACACACACACACACACACACACACACACACACACACACACACACGTATCATCTTACACGGCGGTGTGCGTGCCAACAGCTAACACGCTCCCAACGCAAAGCCCTCGCAAAAACTTTGTAATTTTATTTTCGTGCCCGTCACAATTTCACACGTCTTTTCCGGGCGTGGTTTGATAATCCCTCGCGGGGCAGAGTGTGTGTGTGTGTGTGTGTGTGTGTGTGTGTGTGTGTGTGTGTGTGTGTGTGTGTGTGTGTGTGTGTGTGTGTGTGTGTGTGTGTGTGTGTGTCTCTCTCTTTGATAATTCCTCGCGGGGCAAGCGGCTGCGAAACCATCCCAACCGCAGCGTGCCATGCTGGGGTAGTCACGGCCCAAGAGACCCCCCCCCCCCAACCTCCAAAAAAGAAAAGAAAAAACAAAACAGGTGAGCTATAAACACTGGGCGTTAAACAGACAGACAGACAGACAGACACACAGACAGACAGACACACACACACACACACACACACACACACACACACACACACACACACACACACACACACACACACAAACCTAAAACCCCTGAAAGACCATCCCAACCGCAGCATGCCATGCTGGGGTAGTCACGACTCACGACCCCCCCTCTGTAAAAATAAAACCCCTAAAGAATAAGACATGTAAGCTATTAACACTTGGCATCTGTGTGGGGGCTTTCTAGGTTGTCCAACGAAACTATAGTCATTTCAACATTGGGGAAACACAGACAGGCAGACAGACAGACACACACACACACACACACACACACACACACACACACACACACACACACACACACACACACACACACACACACACACACACACACACACACACACACACACACACACAGCCACGGACGGACACACACACACACAGCCACGGACGGACACACATGCACACAGCCACGGACGGACACACACACACACAGCCACGGACGGACACACATGCACACCCACGGACGGACAGACAGACAGACAGACACACACACACACACACACACTAAACCTCCCCCCCAAAAAAACAAAAAAACAAAGACATGTAGGCTATAAGGTCAATACATAGGCTACTGATCCGACATTTCCAGGACCTTACGTTGACATTACGTTAGATAATTAAAACATTAGCAAATATGGATAGTGTTTGTATCTTTTTCAGGTCAAGAAAATCTCAATAGGTCCCGATTCAAATGTTTTCAAGTTGTCATATCATTTCTCATATTTCATATTAGATATTTTGAGTTTACTACATAGTAATAATTCCAAACAATAACGTTTGAGCCAAATAATCCTCTGTCACATGGAAACCAAACAAAAACCAACTCGGTCACAATGTTGATTCAGATTCAGTGTTGAAGAAGTATCTTCAGACCAGTGGGTGTTCTCTTATGTCCCCCTTGTGGATTACCATAGTATGCAGCATGTACTGAACTGAATGTGTGTGTGTGTGTGTGTGTGTGTGTGTGTGTGTGTGTGTGTGTGTGTGTGTGTGTGTGTGTGTGTGTGTGTGTGTGTGTGTGTGTGTGTGTGTGTGTCCATCAGTCATGCATCACTGAAAGCCTTCGCGGTACTTTGTCTTTTCCTCTCATCGCTGGTAAGCTCCCCGTGCCTTCAGAGTGCAGTCAGCGCTTGTTAAAAAACGGATTAGGTGTGTGTGTGTGTGTGTGTGTGTGTGTGTGTGTGTGTGTGTGTGTGTGTGTGTGTGTGTGTGTGTGTGACAGAGACATTCTTTCCAGTTTACTGTAGATAAATAAGCAACGTTTGGAAAATTCAAATTTCCAAAACAACTGTCTGCACTAGAATTTTGAGGCCAAAATGAAAAGTCTTAAAGCTACAGTGTGTAACTTTTTTCATATGATAATCAACAGGTAGCTGCGGGTTGTACGGGTTGTTTAGGCAAAGAACCATCCACGATGAGCATTGACACAATGTCTGTGTGTGTGTGTGTGTGTGTGTGTGTGTGTGTGTGTGTGTGTGTGTGTGTGTGTGTGTGTGTGTGTGTGTGTGTGTGTGTGTCTCCCCGGTTAGTCAGCATGGGGTTGAGGTGGGTGCAGAGGTGAAAGTTCGCCGCAGTTAACAGCAGTGGTGGGCCTTCAGCTTCAGGTACAGACTGGGTCTTATTTATGAGTGTGTGTGTGTGTGTGTGTGTGTGTGTGTGTGTGTGTGTGTGTGTGTGTGTGTGTGTGTGTGTGTGTGTCTGCGAGTGTGTGTGTGTGTGTGTTGGGGACCCAGGCGGGGGGGTCTTGCCCGCGGGGATAGGAAGTTGGTCACAGAGTCAGGGGTCAAAGGGGTGGGGTAGGCTCTGTGTGTGTGTGTGTGTCTTTGTGTGTGTGTGTGTGTGGTGTGTGGGTAAGGACTCTGTGTGTGTGTGTGTGTCTTTCTGTGTGTGTGTGTGTGTGTGGGGGGGGGTTAGAGATCGACAGGTGGGACGCTGCTGCAGACCGAGCCACACCTGCCCCGCCTGTCAATCAACGTCCAGCCACGGGTGTGTGGTTACAGTGAAGTGTGTGTGTGCGTGTGTCTGTGTGTGTGTGTGTGTGTCTGTATATGTGTGTGTGTGTGTGTCTGTGTGTATGTGTGTGTGTGTATGTGTGTGTGTTTTGTGAATGAGATGACAGACACACTTATGATAAAGACTTTGCGTGTGTGTTTCATATTTCTTACATTTTTAGAACCGTGCACAATATCGGCTCAGGTTTTTCACTCCCTTCATCAATGGCCAAATATCAGCATCATATTTTTTTAAATAATTTTTTGTTGAAAATATTCAGAAATACCTTTAGTTTATTAAAGGTGCAGTGTGTAACATGACATCATCAAGAAAGTTCTACAAAGTTCTAGAATGCAACGCTCCCTGGGTAACCTCAACCCTTTAGAATAATAACAGAAGCTACAGTGGCCTTCAAGGACAAGAACAATTCTACATTTTAAACAATGCACCTGATGCCATTCCAACTATGACACTTTCAAGATGGCGGCACTAGGCCTTGGTCCAAAATATGCAGAAATATGGACATATATGAGACCCTTTCTAAGGGAAAAATAAATAATAAAAACTTATTTTTTCAGCTATTATGCACTAAATTAAATGTACTTATGGATATTATAATTACTTTCTACAAAATCTGCTAGGAAATAAAACCCAAAATTCTACACACTGCAGCTTTAATTTAGTTGATGAATTTACAAATGGGTTGAAAATGTTTCAAATTGAGTCAAAAATATTAAAATAACAAGTTGCTGCTATAGTTCCTATAGTAAGCAGAAGCAAGGAAGTGTGTGTGTGTGTGTGTGTGTGTGTGTGTGTGTGTGTGTGTGTGTGAGTGTGTGTGTCAGTGTCAGAGTCTGTGTGTGTGTGTGTGTGACGTGTGTGTGTAAGTAAGAGAGAGTTAAAAGAGAAAGTGAGGAGATACTAACTAGGCCAATGATAATCATCAGAGAATATCATATAACAAAAGTAGCAGCTAGTTAGTTACCCAGCATGCTTTGCAGTCGTTCAGTCGGACACTCGGCTCCGTCTGTCTCTTGTG
>CM049400.1:35400000-35410000 GCA_026929865.2 Hyperoplus lanceolatus | reverse complement strand
TTAGTATGAGTAGGATGTTAGTAGGATGTTAGTATGAGTAGGATGTTAGTATGAGTAGGATGTTAGTAGAGCTTTTAGTATGATTTTAGATGAAAACACTGGTATGGTAAATCAAAGGTAAATCATATCTGTCAGACAGACTGAGGAACACACAACTAGACAGACAGATGATAACCGTGTATTTATGTGTGTGTGTGCTGTCTGTCTGTGTGTGTGTCTGTCTGTGTGTGTGTCTGTCTGTCTGTCTGTGTGTAATGTGCTATCTGGTGTCTGTGTCTGAGTGGAGGGCTTTCACTATAGGTCAATCTCTATTGAACCAGGAGCTAGACTGACCCCCCTCAAGCTAACAATGGTTAATTTTCTTTTTTTTAAGATTTTTTTTTTTTTTTCGACTAGGAGATTAAAATTCAGAGTGAGGGACAGCTGTACCGGACATCTGAGGAGGTTATTGCTGGAAAATGTGTTTTGAACTTAAACTCAAATTCATTTTCGGTATTTTATTGAAAATAATGACAGCTGCAATGTCGTTCTACAGGTTTTCAACATTGACCAACTTCCTCAAGTGTGACAATAGGGACCTTTGTTGCGTTTCATCTCTAGTGTACTAATAATAATGGATTGGATTTATATAGCGCTTTTCTAGGCACTCAAAGCGCTTTACAGGGTTCCAGGTTCCACTCATTCACACACAGTCATACCGGTGGCGGAAGCGTGGCTGCCATTTCAGCGCCTACTGCCCCTCCGACCACCACCTCAAACATACAGCAGTCAGTCATACACATTCACACCAGGCAAGATGGGTGAAGTGTCTTCCCAAGGATACAACAACCATGACACAAGTGGCAGGGCGGGGATCGAACCGCCAACCCTTCGATCGTTGGCCAACCTGCTCTACCACCTGAGACACAGTCACATACTGCATCCGACGATAAAAAGAATCTAGTTAGGATGCAATAGGCATACTATTGGGACATACTTTACTCTCTTATTTCATCATAACATTGCGCCTTGATCTTGCCTCTTGCTTTTATATCCGTCGCATCCCCATTTGTTTTCATATGGAGGCTTCGTCGATGTGACGTCACTTCACGTGCGCACTGGATTGTGGGTCAGAATCGGCCAAATAGGATGGAGTTTTCAACACTTACAATCTTGGCCGCATGAAGTAGGACATCCGGGTACTTCTAACCATCCTAAATCTGGCCACAAGAATCGGGACATCCTAAATCTTTTTACGACGTACTATATAGTAGAACATATGCGATTCGGAACGCGCGGTTGATCTAGAAACATCAGAAAATGCCCCAAAAATATTAGGAAATCAATACAGCGCAATTGTGTTTGGTCAAACCCTCCTTTTAATCCCGAGGTGGTGTTTTTACTTCCTGGTCAGTGGGGGTCAGTCGGGGTCAACACACACACACACACACACACACAGGCAGCTTGTGTTGTTTGTGTTTGTGAATTCCCAGCTGAGCCTGAAGTATCCTCTCTTAAAGCCCAACAGGGGAAACGGTCCGAGAGGTCGCAACCTTTCACACGTTGTGTTCAGGTTCACCCAGTAGGTCAAGGACACTATAGCGCCGCTGCTGTTTGAATGTTTTTCAAGCTTTATTAGACAGTACAGAGTTGAAATGGGGGGAGGGGGAGAGCGAGAGAGAGAGATAGACAGAGAGAGAGAAGAGAGAGAGAGAGAGAGAGAGAGAGAGAGAATAACCCGCAGTAAAGGTCCACGGGTCAGATTTGAACTCGCGACCACTGCAACGAAGGCCGGAGCCAAATATGGTACGCGCTCTATCCACTACGCCACGGGAGCGCCCTGGGTTGACATTTTTTAAATATTTATTTCACTCTCTATCGTTAGTACTGACTGATGTGTAGCCAATCATCCTTCAATCTATGTTTTAATGGTTTTAGGTTGTTATGTTTGTGTTAAAAAAAAAATATAAAATAAAAAATGGGGCAGTGTGTAACTTTGTGTGTGACAGAGAAGTGAAACATTTTCTAAGGTATATTCTCATAACTGAATAAACAAACTTTCCTCACAGGGAAAATGTAGATCCCTGGAACACTGTCTGAAGTTAGAAAGCTTCCTGAAAAGTTACTGTTTCACTGTTGTTGTTGTTTACAGCAGCAGGGCCCACAGTTTGGTTTTTCAAATGTATTCTAGTCTTGAAGGTGCTACGAGGAACTTTTTATATGTCTCTGAGATGGTCTAATTTTTCCTCTGATGATCATAAATTACATGTAACAGCAAACGAGACCATCAGTGCAAAGAATGCTATTTTCATATAGTGTTTCTTAATGCCTTTGTCATGGGTATACGCTCACCCAGGAACAACAGCTGGCGTAGTAAAAACACTACCGCTTTGGTCCAAAGGGGGTGCGCTAGAATTAACACAAACTGAAAGTTCCTCGGAGTAACTTTAAGTTTGGTTCCATGTCCCTAGAAATAAGTTTGTTTTGTGTGCGTGTGTGTGTGTGTGTGTGTGTGTGTGTGTGTGTGTGTGTGTGTGTGTGTGTGTGTGTGTGTGTGTGTGAGATTGAGGCTGGTGAAAGGCTGAAACCCAAGCATCATTCAATATCTCAACGCCCTCGCCAAGAGTCTTCGCTGTTTTGGAAATGTGATAGTTTAGTGTCAAACAGTGAGTGGACTAAAGACCTTAAGTGTGTGTGTGTGTGTGTGTGTGTGTGTGTGTGTGTGTGTGTGTGTGTGTGTGTGTGTGTGTGTGTGTGTGTGTGTGTGTGTGTGTGTGTGTGTGTGTGTGTGTGTGTGTGTGTGTGTGTGTGTGGTGTGGGGCAAGTTCAATGCCATGCCAGACCCCCAGACCTTAGCACTTATTGCTCCCTGGGTTGGACAGGAACATACATGACAGAACACATATGGGATGTGGAATTTTGGAGTTTGTGACCTTCTTAAATTTTTCATTATTTATTAATTGTATTTAACCTTTATTTATCCGGGGAAGTCCCCTTGAGATTAACAACCTCTTTTTAATGGGAGTCCTGTCCAAACAATTATTTTTCAACAAGATACACTTACAAACAAATACATGATAATTAAAAAACATATTGAATATACTGGATTGGCTAAACATTTGTCAATACTAAAGGGTCACTATGCAGTTTCAAAGAAGGGGGATTTCTTATGTTTGAAGAGCCTGCATTTACTTTACTAAACATATTTATAGTTATGTTATTCTAAGTTTTGAATATTTATTTTGTCATAAATCAAATAAAAAGTATCTTGAGGAACCTGGAACCAATTGTAATACTGGAATATGTTTGTAAACCAAACTGTGGGCCCTGCTGCTGTAAACAACAACAACAGTAACTTTTCAGGAAGCTTTCTAACTTCAAACAGTGTTCCAGGGATCACATTTTCCTGTGAGGAAAGTTTGTTTATTCAATTATGAGAATATACCGTAGAAAATGTTTCACTTCTTAGGCACAACCAAAAGTTACACACTACACCTTTAAGTTCAATACTCAAGTAAATTTGAAATGTTTTAAACAGTAGCTTTTCTAACTTCAAACAGTGTTCCAGGGATCACATTATCCAGTAAATACAAGATGTTTCATTCAGTTGTGAGAATATACCTTCAAAAAAATGTTCACCTCTCTGACCCACCCAAAGTTACACACTGCACCTTTAAATTCAGTAAATTGACTAGGTTACTGTCCCACCACATAGCTTGGGCCTTGTCAGTTGGGAGCACCCCCCAGGGACACATTTATAACCCAAACTTTGCGGGGCAGCACTCGCTCTCTCTCTCTTGCACTTATTTTACCGAGTGTTAAAAGAGAGATTCTAAAAGAGTGGCACCCCCCCCCCCCCCCCACAAACACAGGGACAGCCACACACACACACACACACACACACACACACACACACACACACACACACACACACACACACACACAGAGCTTTAAATTAGCTTTTCATCGAGGTGGGGGGGAGGGGTGTCGAAGCCCAAAGCACTCAGAAACGGAGGCCCCCCCAAAAGCATGCTGACGTGTGTGTGTGTGTGTGTGTGTGTGTGTGTGCCCTAACCACCAAGAGATTTGACTATTCTTGATTCTATCTTATGGGGAGTATGTCTCTGTCCCCTCAACCATATTTTTTCTAAGTAATCTAACTATATGATAGAGAATAGTGTGTGTGTGTGTGTGTGTGTGTGTGTGTGTGTGTGTGTGTGTGTGTGTGTGTGTGTGTGTGTGTGTGTATTAACTGCTACTGTGCTTAAGGTCAGTTGGAGAAAGATGTTTGAAAAAGGTGTAGACAGGAAGCTGCATTTCATTCTTGAGCAACAAATAAAACACACACAGACACACACAGACACTCACAGACACACACACACACACACACACACACACACACACACACACACACACACACACACACACACACACACACACACACACACACACACACACACACACACACACACACACTAAATGCAGTCCATCTACAAGCAGCTCTTATAACAAACAGTGGCAATACATAATCTTGTTGTCCTCATGTGATCCTCAGGTATTGTGTTTAATTGTTCTAGGTAAAAGGTAAGACTGGACAATGCTTAATGTATCCATTAAAGGTGCTATGAGGAACTTTTTAATATTTCTGAAACAGTCTCATTTTTCCTCTGATGATCATAAATTAGATGTAACAGCAAACGAGACCATCAGTGCAAAGAATGCTATTTTGATATAGTTTTTCTTAATGCCTTTGTCATGGGGTATACGCTCACCCAGGAACAACAGCTGGCGTAGTAAAAACACTACCGCTTTTGTCCAAAGGGGGCGCTAGACTGTTAAATTTGTAATTTCAGCCTGTGCGTCACAAAGCTTACTTTAAGACAGTAAATGACTTGGAAGCCGGAATTGAGTTTTAGCCACCGTAGCTTCTGTAAATTCTCCCAATGTGAGGGGACTAGCAAGGGAGCGTTGACATCTACAATCTCACCACAAGAAACAACAACTTACAATTTCAAATAATTAAACATAATTAAAAACATACTTATGAAAACAATATTCCATTTGTACCAAGGCTAAATTCTACACACTGCACCTTTAAGAGCAGCTAAAAATAAGTCCTGAAGTCTTGAGTGTAAACCAAACTGTGGGCCCTGCTGCTGTAAAACAACAACAACAGTGAAACAGTAACTTTTCAGGAAGCTTTCTAACTTCAAACAGTGTTCCAGGGATCTACATTTTCCCTGTGAGGAAAGTTTGTTTATTCAGTTATGAGAATATACCTTAGAAAATGTTTCACTTCTCTGACACACCCAAAAGTTACATTGTGCAGCTTTGAGAGCAGCTAAAATATGAATTTCCAGCCTGTATATTTATATCAACCACAAAACGGAAGTGAGTTTTAGGTGCTTGACTGAAACAGGATAAGGGGATAACCGTGCACTCCCTAAAATAAGTCCTGAAGTCTCCAGTGCCTCTTGGGTGTGTGTGTGTGTGTGTGTGTGTGTGTGTGTGTGTGTGTGTGTGTGTGTGTGTGTGTGTGTGTGTGTGTGTGTGTGTGTGTGTGTGTGTGTGTATGTGTGTGAACTATGGGGCCCCAGCTAAATGCTAAGCCCCTGACCAGATTCCTTCTTAAAAATAGCTTTGTTCTTTTTATCCATCCACCCATCCATCCATCCATCTATCTTTCCATCCATCCATCCATCCATGGATCCACCCACCCATCCATCTATCCATCTACAGCCCCGGAAAAAATGAAGAGACCAGTCTGGATTTTTCTTAAATCTTCATCTCTACATAACTTATTGAAAATGCTCTAAATGACAATATTTTTATTGTGAATTTGGTAGAAATGTTGTCAGTAGTTTATATTATAAAACCAAAATGTTCATTCTACTCAAACATATGCCTCTAAATAGTAAAACCAGAGACACTGAACATTTGGAGTGGTCTCTTCATTTTTTTTCGGAGCTGCATATGTAATCTATGGGGGCACCATGTAACCCCCCGGACCACATACCTCCTTATAAATATCTCTGTGGTTGAAGAGAGACGTCCAGAGGCCACAAAATGCTTTGAGAAGGAATTTACACTTTGGTTAATTGGCGGGTTCTTCATAGCATCAGTGAACTGTAAACTGACCTAGGGATATCTGTCATTTATAAACCCTGACCCATTGGCCTCCGAAATGTGGGTCGCTATCTCTCTCTCACTCTCACACACACACACACACACACACACACACACACACACAGACAGACAGACAGACAGACAGAAGCATACACAGACAGACAGACACACACACACACAGACAGACAGACAGACAGACAGAAGCATACACAGACAGACAGACACACACACACACACACACAGACGGTCAAAAAAAGTTGGTGACCTTTTTTCTATTCTACATACTACAGCTGACCGTAAAAATAATCTAGTTAGGATGCAGTATGCTAACAATTGGCACACCCAATTCTTTTTAGATGTAGCATGCTTAAGAATAATCGGACGTCTACTATATACGGACAAGATTTTTAGTGTTGAAAACTGTTTGTAAACGCTGCCATACCGAGAAATACAGAGAGAGTTTTGTGGAGCTGAAAGGCTTAATCAACTTTGTGTCAACTCGTTTCGGTGATGGCTTGTATGTAACCGGCATTCATTTATATGGGAAAAGTTACGCACTTCTGCTTTAAAATGACACCCCCATGTATTTAGGACTTTTGAAAGATTGATTGATCCTTTGACAGTGTGATAATTGGGGGAATTACAGCTGTTTCAGAAAGGAGGCCACAGGAAGTAACCTGTAACTTAAGGTCAATCTCACACACACACACAGAGACACACACACAGATACACACACACACACACACACACAGAGACAGAGACACACACACACACACACACACACCGTACACACACAGAGACAGACACACACACACACACACACACACACACACACAGACAGAGCACACACACACACACACACACACACACACACACACACACAGAGGACACACACACACACACACACAGAGACACACACACACACACACACACACACACACACACACACAGAGGCAGAGAGACACACACACATACACACAGAGGCAGAGAGAGACACACACACACAGAGGCAGAGAGAGACACACACACAAGGCACACAGACACATACTCTCTCTTTCTCACACCACACACACACACACACACACACACACACACACACACACACACACACACACACACACACACACACACACACACACACACACACACACACACACACACACACACACACACACACACACACACACACACACACACACACACAGACTAAACATCATCAGAGTATGATATATAAAGCTACTTGTGTGGAAGCGAACATGTCAGTGATGGAGACAGATGAGTCTTCCCTTTGAACAGATGAAAGATTTAACTAAAAGCTTCATTAGTGTAGTGACAACAGTGTGTGTCTGTGTGTGTGTCTCCCTGTGTGTGTGTGTGTGTGTGTGTGTGTGTCTCCCTGTCTGTGTGTGTGTGTGTGTGTGTGTGTGTGTGTGTGTGTGTGTGTGTGTTAGTGGAGCAACAACAGCAGACTGGAGTTCAACAATAATAATGTTACAACCAGGAAAAATTGGGGTGCTCCGGTGGTGTAGTGGATAGAGCGTGTACCATATTGGCTCCGGCCTTCGTTGCAGTGGTCGCGGGTTCAAATCCGACCCGTGGACCTTTACTGCAGGTCATCCCCCCCCCCCTCTCTCTCTCTCTCTCTCTCTCTCTGTCTTGAAAAAAAACTGGTATATTCATCCGTGCAGCATAATCTTTTTTGACAAGTAAAAATACAAATAAATAATCATTCTTGTATGAATTTAGTGATTGTAACATCTATCTATCTATCTATCCATCCATCTATCCGTCCATCTATCTATCTTTCCATCCGTCCATCCATCTATCTTTCCATCCATCTATCTATCTATCCATCCGTCCGTCCGTCCGTCCGTCCGTCTATCTAGTTAACATTGACAGTTTTCTGAATGCATTTCCCAGATGGACAGACACCTGTTGGTCCAGAGACAATGACCTGAAGTCAGCAGGCCACAGGGTCACGGGGGAAAAACTGACGCTGCGTTCCAATCCCCATACTTCCCTACTATTTAGTATGCCAGAAAAAGATGTAGGATGTCCCAATACTATGCACCTCAATTGTAGTATGCTGAAAATACATAATTACCATACTAACCCCAGTAGCATTTTGGATTATTTGTCTTTATTCTTGACATTTCTCAACAAAATGAAAAAAAAAAAATCTTCCTTATCTGATTTTTTTTTCTCTCCTGTCTGTGGCCCTCAAACTCTTCTGTACTTTAGTATGTAGTGTAGTAAAAAGACTAAAACTCTTCTGTACTTTAGTATGTAGTGTAGTAAAAAGACTAAAACTCTTCTGTACTTTAGTATGTAGTGTAGTAAAAAGACTAAAACTCTTCTGTACTTTAGTATGTAGTGTAGTAAAAAGAAAGAATGTGATTTGGAACGAGGGGTTAGGCTGGATGGAGGAAGGAACTCAAAAGATAATTTCAGTAATTCAACTTAAAAGGTGAAAATAATATATTATACAGACTCATTACAAGCAAAGTGAGCTATTCCAAGCCTTTATTTGTTATAATTTTGATTATTATGGCTCACAGTTTACGAAAATCCCAAATTCAAAATCTCAGAAAATTTTGAATATTACATGAAATCAATAAAAAAGGGATTTTAAATACAGAAATGTCGCCCCTTTATAAAGTATAATCATCCATATGTACTCAGTACTTGGTTTGGGCCCCTTCTTCATGAATTATTGCCTCAATTCCAATTAATTTTCCATGATATTCTAATAATATGAGTTTCACCTGTATTCTCGACCCCTGTGTCCCCTCTCCTATTTTTCCCTCGAGCTTTGCCACTGTGTTGAGCTCCCATGAGTAAAGATTGGTCTAACACATTGAGTCTGATGTAGAAAACCAGACTTCCAGGTCTCACACACACACACACACACACACACACACACACACACACACACACACACACACACACACACACACACACACACACACACACACACACACACACACACACACACACACACACACTCTCACACACACACACACACACCATTCGCTGACATGGCAGGATCGTTTGTCCCCCGTGGGAGATTCTCACGCAGTCCCTTCCCTTACTCAGGTCCCTTCAGAAAGGACACTGCACCCTGTAGAGTGTGAGTGAGTGTGAGTGTGAGTGTGAGTGTGTGTGTGTGTGTGTGTGTGTGTGTGTGTGTGCGTGCGTGTGAATGAAGTTTCCAGATGTCCGTGTGGGCACTTAACGGCTCTGATTTACGTTGTATTGTGGACGTCCTGCTGTCACCTGCTCTCAACGGGACAGTTTAATATCCTTCACTTTGTCTAATAATTACAATCAAATCCCCTCAGTTTAGAAGTGTTATATCTAGGCAAGGCAAGGCAAGTTTATTTCTATAGCACAATTCAGACACAAGGCCACTCAAAGTGCTTTACAGGGGCAAGATTAGAATACATAAAACACATTATAAAACATTTAAAAGCGAATAAAAGAAGCAAATAAAATAAAAATTGCAGGTACATTGCATCTACTCTATCTTATAACAGGATTTGTATTTGTAATGTACATTGTGCACTTTACGAAAACATGTCAAGAAAATAAGTGGAAATATATTTAGTTGGGGTGGGGGCACTTGGTGGTGTAGTGGTTGGACGGTTAGGCCCCCCCTCCCCCTCCCCCATAGAGGCTCAGTCCTCTTCACAGCAGACCCGGGTTAGAATCCAGCCCGGGTCGTTCTCTGCATGTCATTCCCCTCTCTGACCCATTTCATCTCTGTCTCTCTGCACTATGAATAAAGCATTTGAAATGCCCCAAAAATAGATAAAATAAAGATTGTTGCTAGCGTGTGGCTGTGGTGTGTGCATTTGTGCACTGTGTAATATGACATCATCAAGAAAGTTCCAGA
>CM049400.1:35365000-35377500 GCA_026929865.2 Hyperoplus lanceolatus | reverse complement strand
TGAAGGTAGGCCTACAAGTGTTTTAAATGCAGTCTGTGATGCGGACCAGTGATATGATATGACATTGAAAGGATTATATTTTCATATTAAAACGACTCTGCTGGAGATGTAACATTGCGTCATAGACCTACTGGACTCGATAGCGGTATTGATAAGCTCAAACGATATTGATTTTCGTGTTTTGAATAAAGCGGAACCGGCTCCTTAATAGAACCGGGCTTCAATCCCTATCCCTAGTTAGGATAAGTCTACACATATACGGATAGTTAAAAATAAATTTATATAGGGGAGAGTGGGGTATAGTCGTACCAGTGGGGAAGTTGTGCCACCCCTTGTTTCTAGAAAAACCATAGAATAAATTGGAAAGGTGTGCACATATTCAAGAAGAGCCATCTATTTGACTCATCCTGTAAAGAAGGGAGACACAAGGAATAAGATATAAGCACATTTAAGCTCAAAAAACAGTTTTTTTTGCCTTTCAAAGTAACATTTCCATGATCAAGGTTTTTTGTACGCATATATATTATATATGCATTTTTCCGTCCTCAGCTGGCCCTGAAAAGTACCGGATAGTCTACTAGGTTATTGATATTAGACCTAAAAACACATTATGAGTTATGAGGCAATGTCCACACACATATAGAGATATTTTAAACAAGGCATTTTTTTCCACCTCAGTTCGCCAAAAAAAAAGTACCGTACACTTTTTAGAATATCTAAACGTCCAAATGTTTCGCTCTGGTTTTATTGTCGAATTTGAAGAAGTCTTTTTTTTTTTTTAAATATGAATTTGTTTTTCTTGAATTCTAGAATCTATACATATATACACTTCATAATCAAAGATTCAAAATGAAAACATGAAACAGAGAACAAGCAAATACAATAAGCAAATAAACAAGAATATACATTAAAAATAGACAGAAAATGAATAGAAAGAGGGGGGTAAGTGAGTTCCCAACTATTCCTAAATGTTTGAGAAACTCATTCATTTAAAAAAAGGTGCAGTGTGTAATATGACATCATCAAGAAAGTTCTAAAAAGTTCTAGAATGCAACACTAACATAATAACAGAAGCTACAGTGGCCTTCAAGGACCAGAACAATTCTAAATGTTAAACAATGCACCTGATGACATTCCAACTATGACACTTTCAAGATGGCGGCACTAGGCCTTGGTCCAAAATATGCAGAAATATGGACATAAACGAGACCCTTTCTAAGGGAAAAAATAATAATAAAAAAAAAAATTTCAGCTATTATGCACTAAATTAAATGTGCTTATGGATATTATAATTACTTTCCACAAAATCTGCTAGGAAATAAAACCCAAAATTCTACACACTGCAGCTTTAACAGAGTCAACATCAGATCATGAGCAGCACCTTGGCTTCACTGCATGCGTCAGACGATGTGTTTAGTTGAGCAGCTGTTCGGTCTAAAGACATAAAGACATGAGGCCCTTAGAGAGAGATGGACATTTATAATGGTGTGTGTGTGTGTGTGTGTGTGTGTGTGTGTGTGTGTGTGTGTGTGTGTGTGTGTGTGTGTGTGTGTGTGTGTGTGTGCTAGTGTGATGAGAGATAGGAATTCAAAATGAGAGGCAGACATCACAAGTGGCATGTGTACAGGCGAGTCCACTTTTACTAACGTTTGTGCGGCTCTATTCATGTGTGATGTGTTTCATTCAAAGCCACATTATGTCTGTCTGTCCTGGGAGAGGAATCCCTTCACACACACCTTTTTTGTGATACAAGCGTGGACATTGTCATGAGCGTTCTCCATCGTTCACTTGACAAGAAAATGGTCCGAGACAAAGTAATTAAAAAAATAAAAAAAAAATAATGAAAAAACCTAATACATTTCTATGAGAAATTATCAAATTCACAATTTCATAGAACAAGAATTGCAAAGAACGAGCCGGGCCGGAATTTATTTTAGATTTTGTTAAAGGCCTACTTCACCGGCTGGAATATGAAGGTGTATTGAACTCGGAGATCCTATGAAGTATAAATGTGCAAAAAAAAATTAAATCGGTTCATCCTAGCCTGAGAAAAGGCAGAAAGAGTGTTTTATGGTCTCACTGTCTAACCCTACATTTCTCTTTCTGTGATGTCACAGAAAGTAGTAGGCCTTTAAGCAAGTTCAGATTTCATGTTGTATTGGTATAGCCAGCATTTCTGGAAAAAGCTTTTTGTCAACATCAGTGAATATCTCCTCATGATCCGCTACCTGTCTGTACTGTGTGTAAGCTGAAAAAAACTAAATCCAGTGTTAATTAATTCACAGCCTAGGCTCTGTAGATAATGAGCTAAATTCAACTCCACTACACTAGAGTTTTGGCACTAGAGCGGTTCGGTCAGTATGAAATCTGTCCACAAACACAACTAACCACACAACTGTCACAAGTAACTACAGGGAGTAAATCTGCTGCTGTGAGTTAATCCAGCTCAGTGTGTGTGTGTGTGTGCTTCTGTATGCATGTGCGTGTGTGCTTGTGTGTGTGTGTGTGTGTGTGTGTGTGTGTATGTGCGTGCGCTTCTGTGTGCGTGTGTTTTGGTGTGTGTGTGTGTGTGTGTGTGCGTGCGTGTGTGTGTGTGTGTGTGTAAAGTAATCCGCCACCAGTTCAGAACAATACAGTGGCTGTAGTGTTGGTGGTTTACAGCAGGCAGCAGGTGTGAAGGGGGACACCTCTGCTGTCACTTTGGGTTTATTAAGTGCTTTGAGTGTGTGTGTGTGTGTGTGTGCGTGCGTGCGTGCGTGTGTGTGTGTGTGTGTGTGTCCAGCCTCACAGTAGCTATAAATCTTGTTTATCTGTATTCTTTTTTACTTTTCTTGATGTCTTCATTACGTCACATGGGTGTGCTACCCAACAAATTGTTTTCATACAGTATATATCGTATATATATATGTATTTTTTTCTAAATGTTCAAGTTGTATCTGATATATTGTGTTTGTCTAATACGAGATTGAACAACATAGTTTTATTTTTTTTCATACCGTGGTTGTGACTGATGACCGAACTTCAACCAAGTCAAAATCACTTTTTGTCCAAATCAGTCTAGATTGGATTATCACATATATCGAACAAGACACTCGAACGGACCGTGTCACTTGTCTGAGTATACATGGCCTTTCAGAAATCGGATAAATGTCCGATGCATGGCTGTCTCCACTATGCTAGGTGGCGCTGTAGCCCTTTCAACCATGCTTTCAACAAGTGGTTTTAGAGCCACGTCCGGTTCTCTTCCGTCAATAACCCATGGTGTAGCCTATCACGCGCAGACACACAAGCACAGAACGAGAAGTCCGATATGCGATATCCGATCCCTGTATACATGCAGAGAGAAAGCCGACAATGAACGAATTATCTAGGTGTTCTTATCCGACTTCTCTTGTCCGTTATTGTGCCGATTTGTGTGCGAAGTAGATCGGATAAAGGTGTTTACATGCAGTTTAAAAGTCCTGTTGAAGTCTTATTCCTTTATTTACCCGATTATGAGTCTGCATGTAAACGCACTGAGTGATTACCTCCTCACGATCCGCTACCTGTCTGTGCTGTTGGGGAGGTTATGAAAATCTGGTGCTAAAATACATCCTATAGGCTCTGTTAAAGGGGTATGTAAACAAAGGGAACCCACCGTAGCTATGGCCACATACCAGTTTACAGAGCCTATAGGTTGATTTTGATGACAAGCATTCTCCAGAAAGGCTGACTCCACATTTAAAAGAGAAATTGAAAAAAGATATATGTTTTTTATTTAATTATTAGTAGTGTTTATGTCCTTCTGTTTTTCTTATTTTTAAGATTGTTGTAATGATCGTATGTTCTGTAAATATTTGAATATTGTAAACGATGCCTGTACTGTGTGATAGGTAGAATTATTTGACCTTTCTTTTCTTTTTTTTGGGGGGGGGGGGCATTTCCAAGCTTTATTAGACAGTACAGAGTTGAAATGGGGAGACAGAGAGAGAGAGAGAGAGAGAGAGAGAGAGAGAGAGAGAGAGAGAGAGAGAGGAGGGGGGATGACCTGCAGTAAAGGTCCATGGGTCGGATTTGAACCCGCGACCACTGCAACAAAGGCCGGAGCCAATATGGTACGCGCTCTATCCACTACGCCACCGGAGCACCAATTATTTGACCTTTCTTAACTGTCTTTTGCCAACTGTGTTCACTAAACTATGGAGCTGTGTGTGTGTGTGTGTGTGTGTGTGTGTGTGTGTACGAACAACAACACAAACACTGTGTGTGTGAGTGGAGCTACGAGAAACTGTTGACAGCTGCTACGTCCAACATATAAACAGACAGTGTGTGTGTGGCATTGGGGGTTGGTCACTATGGCAGACAGGGTCATGAAAGTGTCCGTTCGTCCCTCAGCTGCTCAAGTCTTTTCCTCTTACCTGAACCAACGGTCTAAGGACAGAGTGTGTTGTATGCTGTACAAGCCCCCTGACTGTAATTACATACATGATAATAATAAAAATAATGGGTTGGATTTATACAGCGCTTTACTAGGCATTCAAAACGCTTTACAGGGTTCCAGGTTCCATTCATTCACACACAGGCAGACTGACGGAAGCGTGGCTGCCATACGGCCCCTCCGACCACCACCTCAAACATACAGCAGTCATACACATTCACACAAGGCAAGGTGGGTGAAGTGTCTTGCCCAATACAAGGACACAACAACCATGACACCAGTGGCAGGGCGGGAATCAAACCGCCAACCGTTCGATCATTGGCCGACCCGCTCTACCACCTGAGACACAGTCGCCCTGTGAATGATGCTTTTCACAGCCACTACACAGGTTCGCTTCTCTCTCTCTCAAACAGTTGCATGCTCTCTCTCACTCACTCACACTCACTCTCTCACTCTCTCTCTCTTTCTCTCTCTCTCTCTCTCTCAACTAAGTGTCCAATTCAGGTGATTACTCATCTGTTTTCAAAAAGTGTCTGAGGGTCGAGTCAAGGGTGTGGGGTCCTGCTGACCCTTTGCATGGATGTATTCTCACACACAGCAATCGGAGCTGACGCAGTGTCTGAGGGCACGTCAGGGTGGCACACGCTGACCCGGGGTCACACACACACACACACACACACACACACACACACACACACACACACACACACACACACACACACACACACACACACACACACACACACACACACACACACACACACACACACACACACACACCCTGGGGAGAAGCCAGCCCCTCTGTCACTCACCCATCTCTGCAGATCCAGGGGGGGTCTTCAAACTAATGACGGTCAACTAAACGATGGGATAAGTGGGGAATATAGTTTTGTGGCTTTCCAAATTTGAGTCTAATCACATGATCTGTGTTGATATAGTTTACAGCAAGAAGAGAAAAGGGACTCAGTGCATTCACCCACATGTTGCAATCAAGTACAATTGGGGCGGCAGTGGCGAAGTAGGTAGGGAGATCGCCTCTGGAGTGCAGGGTCGGAGGTTCGATCCCCCATCTCCTGCCACATGTTGAAGTGTCCCTGAGCAAGACACTGAACCCCAAATTGCTCCCGATGGTTCAGAGAGCGCCTTGCATGGCAGCTTCTGCCTTCGGTGTATGAGTGAGTGTGTGAATGGGTGAATGTGGTAAGACATGTAAAGCGCTTTGGGGCTGAGAAAATCGGCTAAAAAGCGCTATATAAGTCAAGTCCATTTACCATTTTTTACAATATTATAATTCAAAACATGTATCCATTGAATATATATCTAAAAATGCGTCATTTTGTTATTTTTGGGCATATTTTTTTCTGAAAAACGACATGGTCTCCCTTCTCTAAATGTGCCCCTCTAGAATTGTATCTGGCATGAAGCCCCTGCCAATGACTGCTGCTGTACTTTCTGACATGCTTATGACATATAATAGAATAAAGATAATGGAAATATTGATAAAGAGCTCAATATGAGTCTACAAAAAATACTGAGCAGTTAATCTCTGTGTTAACACAATAAAGTAATATATGCTGTTGAGTTGCATCTGAACAAAAATTGGTTTGATAAGTTGAAAAAATTTAAATAATTCCATAAATTAAAACTTAAAAACAGACGAACAATATTGCCTCCATCATTACATTGTCTCGGACATTTTTCTTGTCAAGTGAAGTGACCCATGGAGAATGCTCATGCCAATTTTTCCTCACGCTTGTATCACAAATTGAAAGATTGTAGCACTTATCTGCTCCACTATTATCCTCTGAGTTTGAAAAAAAATAAGTTTTGTCTATAAACTCAGGGTTATTAGGCTACATTTCATTAAAAAAAGTATAGGCTATATATATATATTGCCTCCATCAGTCTATCACCGCAGTCACGTAGCCTAGCACTAACGTTGTTGCTGTGATTACAAATCTCTTATATAACTTTAGCTGTCATTCAGTGGCTTGAAGCAGCTTTGATATCCAGGGCACACCGGATGAACTTGGACAGCTGACCGGGAAACAGTTGATCTTTCTGGGCTAAATTTATCCTCTGTTGACGGTCAGATCGGCTGGAGCCTGGAAAAATATTCGCACTTTTATTTATCGGGGCTATTATTATAGGCTACGGAAGCCCGCTGTTATCACAAGGCAGGTGTCGAGTTTACTAACCAGTGTTTCACCTCCACTCCACTGTGTGTTATTGTGTCAGAGTCTCAAGAAAAGCGCTTAAAACAATAGTCCTACAATATATTTTTGATTATTTGATTGATTATAAGGGCGGTGTATTCTTCCAGGATTAGCGTGAGTGTGTGTGAAGGTCTACCCGGGTTTTGCGATGGCTGAGCCCGCAGAGAAGAGGTTGAAGAGCAGCCTGCCTGTGTGTACAGCGCACCGGAGCTCCGTGGGGATCAGCGGGGCGAGACACAACCTGCAGGCCGCCGTAGAGGAGGCTCTGTGCGGCGTGAACGGGCTGCTGTGGGACGGTGTCTACCGGCTGCAAGCGCTGGTAGGAAAACTCACTCACTCACCCATCCATTCGTATTATAGAGGGCTAGACATTCACTATTGGATGCAATATTTTAAAAAGTAGCCTACAACAAGTGACATATCCCTTTAATTATTTATTTTATTCACTCACTCATCTAGTATTATGGAGGTTTGATGACTTACTATGCTATAGTAAAGACATAGCATTTTGACAAGTGTAGAACACATTAGACCACTAAGTTAAGTATAGCTTACAACGAATGACAAATTATTATTATTTTTTCTCATTGGCAACAAACCAAAGAAAGTAATTTTCTAAAAATGCATACAAATTGATTATTGTATTGTTGTCTGGATCTATACATGAGGTTTTAAATATGACCTCTTGCTTGTAGTAGTGGATGTAAGTACTGTTACTTAAAGGTGGAGTCAGTGATTCTGGAGAAATCTTGTTGTCAAAATAACTTGGTCAAAATCAGTGAATATCTCCTCATGATCCACTACCTGTGTACACTGAAAAAAAACAGTGTCAATACACAGCCAAGGCTCTGTAAACTGGTGAGATAACAAAGTTTACAGAGCCTAGGCTGTGTATTAACACTGACTGGATTATCTAAACCTTCACTTTATGTTTGTTCATTTTACGATGTGGAGTATGGTGATTTTCTTTTCTTAATTATTCCTTTATTGTGTCACGTATGTATTATCTTTGTTTTAACCGTCTACAGGCGCGTGTGTTTGAGCGTGATGACGTGGCATTGCAGCGTGTGGCCTGGTTCTTCCAGCAGGAGGGTGTGAAGCAGGAGCACGAGGCCCAGGACATGGGCGGGTATCTGGGGCAGAGGGGCGGACACTGCTGTGGCAAAGACGTCCAGGTACTATGTTAACCACAATGCTTAATTTCACTATTTTACTAAGATTTCTACAGTTGTTTTTTAGGTTTAATTGACTTAGAAGCACTTCTATCGGTCCACTTCATCGCACCAAACACTCCATCGCGCCTAAACTAATGGTTTCCTAATTTGAATATGCACATTTTCATCGCAAGCATCACTTTTGGTTTGAACGCACCTTAACAAGTGTTGGATTCGCACTGGTCTATTTCTGGTTTTGACTCAGTCTCCAGTTTCGTTTTGGTTTTGGTCGCGGTTTAGTTATTTAATTAAGTTACTTTATTAGTCAACGGTTACATTAAAATGTGTCTTTTCCCATATCCCCACTCAAGTTCCCACACTCCACTAGTTTTACTACGAACACCCTCCTGTCTGGTGCCGGGGATCCAACCAGAGACCTCATGGTTACTGGGAGGAGGAACCAGAGACCTCATGGTTACTGGGAGGAGGAACCAGAGACCTCATGGTTACTGGGAGGAGGAACCAGAGACCTCATGGTTACTGGGAGGAGGGACCAGAGACCTCATGGTTACTGGGAGGAACCAGAGACCTCATGGTTACTGGGAGGAGGGACCAGAGACCTCATGTTATGGGAGGAACCAGAGACCTCATGGTTACTGGGAGGAGGAACCAGAGACCTCATGGTTACTGGGAGGAGGAACCAGAGACCTCATGGTTACTGAGAGGAGGAACCTGAGACCTCATGGCTACTGGGAGGAGGAACCAGAGACCTCATGGATACTGGGAGGAACCAGAGACCTCATGGTTACTGGGAGGAGGAACCAGAGACCTCATGGTTACTGGGAGGAGGAACCAGAGACCTCATGGATACTGGGAGGAACCAGAGACCTCATGTTTACTGGGAGGAGGAACCAGAGACCTCATGGATACTGGGAGGAACCAGAGACTTCATGGTTACTGGGAGGAGGAACCAGAGACCTCATGGTTACTGGGAGGAGGAACCAGAGACCTCATGGTTACTGGGAGGAGGAACCAGAGACCTCATGGATACTGGGAGGAGGAACCAGAGACCTCATGGTTACTGGGAGGAACCAGAGACCTCATGGTTACTGGGAGGAGGAACCAGAGACCTCATGGTTACTGGGAGGAGGGACCAGAGACCTCATGGTTACTGGGAGGAACCAGAGACCTCATGGTTACTGGGAGGAGGAACCAGAGACCTCATGGTTACTGGGAGGAGGAACCAGAGACCTCATGGTTACTGGGAGGAGGAACCAGAGACCTCATGGTTACTGGGAGGAGGAACCAGAGACCTCATGGTTACTGGGAGGAGGAACCAGAGACCTCATGGTTACTGGGAGGAGGGACCAGAGACCTCATGGTTACTGGGAGGAACCAGAGACCTCATGGTTACTGGGAGGAGGGACCAGAGACCTCATGGTTACTGGGAGGAACCAGAGACCTCATGGTTACTGGGAGGAGGAACCAGAGACCTCATGGATACTGGGAGGAGGAACCAGAGACCTCATGGTTACTGAGAGGAGGAACCTGAGACCTCATGGCTACTGGGAGGAGGAACCAGAGACCTCATGGATACTGGGAGGAACCAGAGACCTCATGGTTACTGGGAGGAGGAACCAGAGACCTCATGGTTACTGGGAGGAGGAACCAGAGACCTCATGGATACTGGGAGGAACCAGAGACCTCATGTTTACTGGGAGGAGGAACCAGAGACCTCATGGATACTGGGAGGAACCAGAGACTTCATGGTTACTGGGAGGAGGAACCAGAGACCTCATGGTTACTGGGAGGAGGAACCAGAGACCTCATGGTTACTGGGAGGAGGAACCAGAGACCTCATGGATACTGGGAGGAGGAACCAGAGACCTCATGGTTACTGGGAGGAACCAGAGACCTCATGGTTACTGGGAGGAGGAACCAGAGACCTCATGGTTACTGGGAGGAGGGACCAGAGACCTCATGGTTACTGAGGGAGGAACCAGAGACCTCATGGTTACTGGGAGGAGGAACCAGAGACCTCATGGTTACTGGGAGGAACCAGAGACCTCATGGTTACTGGGAGGAGGAACCAGAGACCTCATGGTTACTGGGAGGAGGAACCAGAGACCTCATGGTTACTGAGAGGAGGAACTGAGACCTCATGGCTACTGGGAGGAGGAACCAGAGACCTCATGGATACTGGGAGGAACCAGAGACCTCATGGTTACTGGGAGGAGGAACCAGGACCTCATGGTTACTGGGAGGAGGAACCAGAGACCTCATGGATACTGGGAGGAACCAGAGACCTCATGGTTACGGGAGGAGGAACAGAGACCTCATGGATACTGAGGAGGAACAGAGACTCATGGTTACTGGGAGGAGGAACCAGAGACCCATGGTTACTGGGAGGAGGAACAGAGACTCATTAGGGAGGAGACCTCATGGTTACTGGGAGGAGGAACCAGAGACCTCATGGTTACTGGGAGGAGGAACCAGAGACCTCATGGTTACTGGGAGGAGGAACCAGAGACCTCATGGTTACTGGGAGGAGGAACCAGAGACCTCATGGTTACTGGGAGGAGGAACCAGAGACCTCATGGTTACTGGGGGAGGAACCAGAGACCTCATGGTTACTGGGAGGAGGAACCAGAGAGGGGCCTCATGGTTACTGGGAGGAGGAACCAGAGACCTCATGGTTACTGGGAGGAGGAACCAGAGACCTCATGGATACTGGGAGGAGGAACCAGAGACCTCATGGTTACTGGGAGGAGGAACCAGAGACCTCATGGTTACTGGGAGGAGGAACCAGAGACCTCATGGTTACTGAGAGGAGGAACCTGAGACCTCATGGTTACTGGGAGGAGGAACCAGAGACCTCATGGTTACTGGGAGGAACCAGAGCCTCATGGATACGGGAGGGAACCAGAGACCTCATGGATACGGGAGGAGGAACCAGAGACCTCATGGTTACTAGGAGGAGGAAAGAGACCTCATGGTTACTGGGAGGAGGAACCAGAGACCTCATGGATACTGGAAGGAGGAACCAGAGACCTCATGGTTACTGGGAGGAGGAACCAGAGACCTCATGGTTACTGGGAGGAGGAACCAGAGACCTCATGGTTACTGAGAGGAGGAACCTGAGACCTCATGGTTACTGGGAGGAGGAACCAGAGACCTCATGGTTACTGGGAGGAGGAATCAGAGACCTCATGGTTACTGGGAGGAGGAACCAGAGACCTCATGGTTACTGGGAGGAGGAACCAGAGACCCCATGGTTACTGGGAGGAGGAACCAGAGACCTCATGGTTACTGGGAGGAGGAACCAGAGACCTCATGGTTACTGGGAGGAGGAACCAGAGACCACGTGGTTACTGGGAGGAGGAACCAGAGACCTCATGGTTACTGGGAGGAGGAACCAGAGACCTCATGGTTACTGGGAGGAGGAATCAGAGACCTCATGGTTACTGGGAGGAGGAACCAGAGACCTCATGGTTACTGGGAGGAGGAACCAGAGACCTCATGGTTACTGGGAGGAGGAACCAGAGACCTCATGGTTACTGGGAGGAACCAGAGACCTCATGGTTACTGGGAGGAACCAGAGACCTCATGGTTACTGGGAGGAACCAGAGACCTCATGGTTACTGGGAGGAACCAGAGACTTCATGGTTACTGGGAGGAACCAGAGACCTCATGGTTACTGGGAGGAGGAACCAGAGACCTCATGGTTACTGGGAGGAACCAGAGACCTCGTGGTTACTGGGAGGAACCAGAGACCTCGTGGTTACTGGGAGGAGGAATCAGGGCCATCCTACCACCCTAAAGGACTAATGTTGGATTCACACTGGTCTATTCTGGGTTTGACTCGGTCTCGACTACAACATGTAGCAAAGCATTGGACGAAATATCTGTCTCAATGAAAAACTATAATATTTGCATTAGAGGGTTAAGATGAACATGTTTGGTAAAAAAATCTTGAAGTAGCAGTGGTTAGATCCCCCTCCCCTCCATAGAGTCTCAGTCCTCTTCACAGCAGACCCGGGTTAGAATCCAGCCCGGGGTCGTTCTCTGCATGTCATTCCCCTCTCTGACACATTTCATCTCTGTCTCTACAAACTGTCTAATAAAGAAAAAATGCCAAAAGATATTTACACTTAAAAAAATAAAATCTTGAAGTAAGTAAACAGTTAATCCAGTTGTTGGATACATTTATTGGTCAAGAAGCTACAAAATTCCTTTCTGTAATAGAGGAAAAAGTATGAACAAGTTAAGCTTGAATGTGCTCTGAGGAACTCTCTGTTTTTTTGTTAATTCTAGCGCCCCCTTTGGACAAAAGCGGTAGTGTTTTTACTACGCCAGCTGTTGTTCCTGGGTGAGCGTATACCCATGACAAAGTCATTAAGAAATACTATATACAAATAGCCTTCTTTGCACTGATGGTCTCGTTTGCTGTTACATGTAATTTATGATCATCAGGGGAAAAATTAGACTGTTTCAGAAATATTTAAAAGTTCCTCGTAGCTGCTTTAGTAGGGACATCTTGTGGATGTATAAGTATGCACAAGTATGTTAAGCTTAAGTGCAGCACTTAAAGTAAAAGTGCTTTGTCAGTATGCGAGTGGTGAACAGACTCTAACATAAGTCATTCACAGATCCTTCCAGAAGTGAGTTAGGGGGTCAGGGTCAAGAGCATTTGTTGCCCCAAGAACCCCTCAC
>CM049400.1:35285000-35360000 GCA_026929865.2 Hyperoplus lanceolatus | reverse complement strand
TCTGCCTTTTCTCAGGCTACGATGAACCGATTTCTAAACTTCTTGCACATTTATACTACATAGGATCTCAGAGTTCAATACACCTTCATGGTTCCACCAGTGAAGTAGGGCTTTAACTAGCCTTTAAAAGCAAAGAAAAGGAAAAAAATTGACAGCTTAATCTAGCTGTTGTCGTGGCTCAGGAGACCCTTATTGAAAGACCTGCCAATCATTTTTGCAGTAATAAGTGATAATCCATTGAGTGGGTTAGAATATTTTCTCAAACACTTAAAGCATCCACACACACACACACACACACACACACACACACACACACACACACACACACACACACACACACACACACACACACACACACACACACACACACACACACACACACACACACACACACACACACACACACACACACACACACACACACACACACACACACACACACACACACACACACACACACACACGGCTTCAGACCATCTGTCAGCTTTGAATGGCAGCTACACAGTCACTGGTGGTGCTGGCAGTTTTAGATGCAGAATTTGCTCTTTAGCGCCCTCCTTTGGCAATATAGGTGTACTGCGTGAAACTGGTAAAAAAAAAAACAGTCCCTGTGTTCCAATCCCTACTATTTAGTAGGCCAGAAAAAGATTTAGGATGTCCTAATACATGCATGTCAATTGTAGTATGCTGAAAAGACATAAATACCCCACTAACTCCAATAGCATTTTGGAGTATTCGTCTTTATTCTTGAATGTTCTTGACATAGTGAAAAAATAAATCTTCCTTATCTGATTTTTTTTCTCTCCTGTCTGTGGCCCTAAAACTCTTCTGTACTTTAGTATGTAGTGTAGTAAAAAGACTAAAACTCTTCTGTACTTTAGTATGTAGTGTAGTAAAAAGACTAAAACTCTTCTGTACTTTAGTATGTAGTGTAGTAAAAAGACTAAAACTCTTCTGTACTTTAGTATGTAGTGTAGTAAAAAGACTAAAACTCTTCTGTACTTTAGTATGTAGTGTAGTAAAAAGGAAAAGTATGTGATTTGGAACGCAGGGATAGTGTTGTGGGATTAAACTAGTATGTTGACTACAGTTTTCAGAAATTAATAAAAGTTCAAATTGATTCACGTTTTCAGAGTGATTCATGTTAGATTACTTGTACTTGTCTCCATTTTTTATTTTTATTTTTTTTAACCTTTATTTATACAGGTAAATCCCATTGAGTCCGAAGACTCTTTTGCAAGGGAGACCTGTTCCCATTTACACGTTACCATTCACACACACATTCATACACCGATAGCAGGCTAACTATCGACATTCACACGAGGCAAGGTGGGTGAAGTGTCTTGCCCAAGGACACAACAACTATGACACAAGTGGCAGGGCGGGGATCGAACCTCCAACCCTTTGATCATCGGCCGATCCGCTCTACCAACTGAGCCACAGTCGCCCTCAAATTTGTTTGTATTGTTACTACTGACACTACAAGAAAGTTATAGAACTGCACAATATTTTGGGCCATAATGTGACCATTGCTTCACTAATTTAACCCCTATTGTAGATCCCCAAAAAAAAAAAAAAAAAAAGTTTTCAACCAAATTGTGACAGTTATTTGCTATTTCAGTCCTTGTGAAAAGTCCAGATTTGGCACTGTTTGATTACAGATGGGTTTTAGATCTTAGGGCTATTTTCACGCACGCACACGCACACACACACGCACACACACACACACACACACACACACACACACACACACACACACACACACACACACACACACACACACACACACACACACACACACACACACACACACACACACACACACACACACACACACACACACACACACACACACACACACACACACACACACATAGAGATGTATCCTAATGGAAGCCAGTAGGAGAAAGAGGAATTTGTCCGTCTATAAATAAAGTGAATGACATTTAGCTTGATGACTGTGCTCACACTTTCCTGCAGAAAAAAAAGTCCATCCACAAGCATTCAAATGGTGTGGTGTGTGTGTGTGTGTGTGTGTGTGTGTGTGTGTGTGTGTGTGTGTGTGTGTGTGTGTGTGTGAGTGTGTGAATAAATACTGCGAAATACTTTACTCTCTTTAAACATGGCGTTAGGTTGAGTTTAGAAATGTAACGTGATGCCGTGTGAAAACCGGACATCTGACTCATGTCTGGAGTATTTTTTAACTTCAATAAACACTCGAAAAAATAGAAAAAGTGTTTATTGATCTATTTCCAGTTTCGGTTTTCCTTAAATTCTCACATTTGATTGGATGTCAGACCACAGAGTCATCAACAACATTCTAGTCAAAGGCTTAGTGCAGTTTATTTCTGTAATTTAAAAAAAATGTATAGACAAGACTTAAAGAGAATAAATCGTTAGCCTCATAGCATAATTGCTTAAATCATATTTACTCTACTGTACTTTTACTCTACACCTGTTCTACTCTACATCTACTTTACCCTACTCTATAACCCTTAAAATATGACTTAGGCAATTATGCTATTAGGCTAACGAAATTCACTTTTAGTTAAAGCTTCTCTAGCATTATTAACAGAAGATAAACAAGAACATGTTTTATTTTATTTTGTTAGCTCACTTTAAATTCTACATAGCAATGAAAGAAGTTTACAGAAACCAACATGTACACAGATGGGCCTTTTGTCTACCAAAAAATCCCAAAACATATTCAATTTACCTTCATGGTATCCATACTTCAGTTTTATGTATTTGGGTCATTGTCAGCTGTATGCAAGATTAATACATGACCAACTGCATCAACTCTTAAATCATTATTTTTCATTATCTAACAGGACACACTTTGAATTTTGTGTCCTGCTTCGAAAAAAATATGTAAAAACTATATTTTTTGGCTCCTTTCTCTTATAAAAGCCAATCTGACTTATAACAAAACGACATTCCTCATTCATTTGACTAGATCTGTATTGTGTTAAATGTATTATGAATTCTTTGGGCCGATTGGATTAGGCCTCCACATTTCAAAAGTCAAGTCAAAAGTCTCTCCTTTATTCTTATTTCTATCACTAACAATACATTTATTTATTTAAATTCCACATTTTATCACAACTAAACCCAGTTAGCTTCACGGTAAAACTACATTGTTAGACTCTCAACATGTACAGAATAATATGATAATGAAAGAAAAAGGCCTAAGATACTTCATTTGTCTTTTGTGAATTAACTGTGCACTCCCCCACTGTGTCTAGCCCCCACTGTTACTGCTCTGTCAGTGTGTGTGTGTGTGTGTGTGTGTGTGTGTGTGTGTGGGGGGGGGGGGGGGGGGGGTAACCGTAACTGTACACTAATAACCGTGAAGTTGTAAAACCCCTCCTTGCTCCACGCTCATTGGCTTAACTAAATGTGACGTAAAGTTTCGGACCCCGCCCTACTGCGCATGTCCAGTGTATAAAGCGATCCAGGTCAAACAGCTGAGAGCACAGAACAGTTTGTGACAGGACAGAAAACATTCCCCTCATAGGAAAAAAATCCCAATTTTCTTGTTCTACGTCTTATTTTCCTGTAGAAATTTTGTTTTCAGTTTGAAGACGAGAAAGTTAGTGATATATAGAACTTCTTGGATTTTTCTTCTTTGCCGTATTGTGGGGTGTATTTTTGGGTCTATAACCATGGAGTTGTCGGATATCTCCTTCCCAATGCCTGGCGCAGACGACTTCTACGACGACCCATGTTTCAACACAAGCGACATGCATTTCTTCGAGGACTTGGACCCGCGTTTGGTCGGTCACGTTGGGGGTCACAACCACAATCTCGGCCTCTTAAAACCAGAAGAATCATCCTATCTCTCTCCCTCTCCATCTCCCTCTCCTTCCTCCGTCTCATCCTCCTCTTCCTCGTTACGTCACAACCACCATGATGACGACCAGCACGTGAGGGCCCCGAGTGGGCACCACCAAGCCGGCCGATGCCTGCTGTGGGCGTGCAAGGCCTGCAAGCGCAAAACCACCAACGCAGACAGACGAAAAGCCGCTACAATGAGAGAGAGAAGGCGCCTTAGCAAAGTGAACGACGCCTTTGAAACGCTCAAGAGATGCACGTCCGCGAACCCGAATCAACGGCTGCCCAAAGTTGAGATCCTGCGCAATGCTATCAGTTATATAGAGTCGCTACAGTCTCTGCTGAGGGGTGGAAGTGGAGGAGGAGGCGGGCAAGACGATAGTTTCTACCCGGTGATGGAGCACTACAGCGGGGATTCAGATGCGTCAAGCCCCCGGTCCAACTGCTCCGATGGCATGGTGAGTGAAGGGGTTGATAGATGGAGAAGGGGAAAGGGGTGTGTGTGTGTGTGTGTGTGTGTGTGTGTGTGTGTGTGTGTGTGTGTGTGTGTGTGTGTGTGTGTGTGTGTGTGTGTGTGTGTGTGTGTGTGTGTGCGCGCGCACTGTGGGGGCCTTTTTGAATGTGTCCAAGATTGTATCCAGTGCGCCTTTACGCACGGTTAAGATGTGAGTCTTACTGGAGAACTGTCCGTAGGCCTATTTTTCGTCTCCGTTTTTCTCTAATACTAGGTTCCTTAGTCTGGTAGAAACCTATTTGGAAACACGGATACTAAAACAAGTGTAGGCCTAACATGCGGAAAATGCAGAAAATCAAACTTGAAAACCTTAAATTACGGATGTTTCGGCGGCAGTGAGAAGCCTAAACGTCGTTGACAAAACATGGGCCTGTTTTTTTTAAATTTTTTATCCTGCAACAATTATTACGGACAGAACTACTGATGTGTGCAATAGCCTTTAGTTTACCCTTTCATGTTTATCATATTTGTATCGTTATCTTAGGCTAAAATGACGTGTGGAATTCTTATTTTGAATTTTAAAGAGACCAATGCATTTAATAGAGAAATCAAATACACTCATCACATCGCCCTTGTTGAGTAGATTTGATGTGTCTATTAAATGAATATGCAACAGGCCCACGTTGTGTTAATGACGTTTAGGCTACTCACTGCCTCCGAAAAATAATGATAATGTATTACTATAAAAGCAACTGTGTGTGTGTGTGTGTGTGTGTGTGTGTGTGTGTGTGTGTGTGTGTGTGTGTGTGTGTGTGTGTGTGTGTGTGTGTGTGTGTGTGTGTGTGTGTGTGTGTGTGTGTGTGTGGTTATAGTTTTGGTTCAAATTCATTCGTTTAAGAAGAGGGACGGACGGTGGTCGCGTTTTTTAATGAGTATCTCCAATGCGCCTTTACACACAGACACAGTCTAACCTTTATTTACTTTTTTGAAACACTTTTTTTCCCCCCACTAATTTTTATCTTATTGATTTATTCCATGAAGCGCATTGATCTCTTGGTTAGTCAAGACTGGAATTCATGTAGATTAGAACAATTTTCACACGTCATTTTAGTTAACGAATCTCGACCTATTTTATCGCCTATTTAGTTGGTTTAAAAGTGTTGGTTCAAGTTGATTATTCTAACGTTTTTGCGATATGTCCACTTTTGTAAGGTCAGTGTTTTTATAAAGAGCTGAATATGTTGAAGAATATAGTTTAAAGCCCGCTCAACAATTCAACACAGCTCCGTTAATATCTGTAATTCAGTGCCGTAACTGATAGTTGTCAGGGAAAACCAAATGTATTTCGTTTAATGGCATTAGCCCTGTCTTAATCTAAACAGGCCCTATAGGTGTTCAGGCCAATTTATTTGTTGCTATTTTACAGGTTTTTCGTTTTTAAAGAAATACAAAGGCTAATACATTGCAAAAAAAATATGCAAACATTGTTGAGAAAAGGGATATAAAGCGAAACAAGTATTCCGTTCACAAATGCAAAATATGATTTGAAATGAAAATGGGAAAAATAAGAAATAAGCACATCATGTTTTACTAATAACTATGATATGCTCCTATAGCTACACTTTTCTAATGTTTTTTTCGCCCATGACAAATGGTGTGTATCCCCCCCTCTCCTCCCCCATTTAAAAAAAATTTGGTCATAAATTAATTTTCCATTTTTTTGTCCGTGTGCGGCATATGTAGGCCTGTACTTCGGGTTCTCTCTACAACTGTCTAATACAAGACCAAGTGTCACTTTTCAACATTGTATAATCCTAATGTCTAAATGTTTTTGTATTTTTCTCCTCAGACGGATTTTAACGGCCCGACCTGTCAATCAAACAGACGAGCGACTTACGACAGAAGCTCCTATTTCTCCGAGACTCAAAACGGTAAGAAATCAACAACAAAAAAATCACTATAAATGTTATTGTTTCAGCTAAAAAGGGTATTTAAGACCGGTCCGGACGAAACAATACGAAGGCATTATAGTTAGTGGCAGGGGAACACAAATAAAACGATAAAAACAGTAAAATAAAATGATAAGGCCTTAAAGTTAGCAGGGGAAAGCGAATAACACATTTAAAACAGCAAGATAATATGGCTTGTGAAATTATATAATAAAATGAAAAATTGTCACTGTCAATCATATAAAAACATGGAGGCTAACTCCAATGTTTGTTAGTTTTTTGTATTATTAATATGAAGCTTTTAGATTTTACTGAACGATTTCTATCGTAAGATTTAAGTTGAATCCAGATTTAATTAAAATTAAATTGTGTTAATTATTGTTGCATTATTTAATTAATATATATAAAATACCTCCAAAGACTTATATTGGAAACCTCACCAAATGTATTAAATATCTCATCATGAGGCAATTGACAAGTTGACTTCTATTGCACAATTCAGACAAATTATTTTCCAAGTGCTTTGCAGGCCGGGGCATAAAAACAGGCCTCTTTAAAAATACAAGACATAAGAAAATACAGAAATTGCATACAAAAAATTATGAGTTTTTAACGGTTTTACTATAGTTTTGTTTCAAGGATTATGGCTGTTAGGTGCTTTAATTTTACTGTTTTCATTGTGTGCATGTCAAGCACTTTGAGCTGCATATTCAAGGGTACGATATTAATAAAGATTCATTATTATTATTATTATTATTATTATCATACAAAAACAGATAGGCAGCGACAAATAGTTAAAAAATTTAAAGAAATTGCAAAAGAAAGATGATAAAAAGAAGCACATTTAGTGTATGGCCGGTACAGGTACGGCGCTCCTGTGTTTTAAACTGCTGGTTGTTATCTACTGTTTTTCACACACACACGCACGCACGCACGCACGCACGCACGCACGCACGCATGCACGCACGCATGCACACACACACGTAAACAAAGGAAGCCCACCGCAGCTATAGCATTATGCCCGTTGGCGTTTACAGAGCCTAGGCTGTGTATTAAAAATGAATCACCAAACTATATTATTGCTTGTGTATTTTTATTATTAGCAATAGCCTCTGACCACCACAGGATGGCGCTCTGTGTATTGATGGAAATGCTCCTTGAGGCGTTGCAGCCCAACTGTAGTGTTGAAGCTGTGTCATAAGGAGCAGAGAGAGACAGGTGGTGGTCTGCACTGAGACTCTCTCACACACTGAGGGCTCGGCGTGAAACTACACACCGACAGACAGATAGATAGATAGATAGATAGATAGATAGATAGATAGATAGATAGATAGATAGATAGATAGATAGATAGATAGATAGATAGATAGATAGATAGATAGATAGATAGATAGATAGATAGAAACAGACAGACAGTAAGACAGACAGGCAGACAGAGATACAGACAGACACACACACATTGTATTTGTTTAAGAAATATTGAAACTACACACTAACAGACACACACACACACAAATTCATAACCTAACTCTTGATATTTTCCTCTGATACAGGCGGCACACACACACACACACACACACACACACACACACACACACACACACACACACACACACACACACCACACACACACCCTTCCACCACACACACTCAAAAATTCATAACCTAACTCTTATTTATTTCCCCTCATACAGGCGGCCATCATAAGAGCGACCGTTCGGTGGTCTCCAGTCTGGATTGTCTGTCCAGTATCGTGGAAAGAATCTCAACCGACACCAGCACGGCAACCGGGCCCGTACCCACAGCAACAGAGCCCGTTACCGAGGCAGCAGCCATAGTGACAACCATCGGCGTGAACCAATCAGAAGCTCCCGTTCAAATCCCATCAGCTGCAACCAGCCACGACCCAAACCTCATCTATCAAAGCCTATAGGCCCATTATGACAGCTGGAACACTTTAATATTAATATAGACACACACACACACACACACACACACACACACACACACACACACACACACACACACACACACACACACACACACACACACACACACACACACACACACACACACACACACACACACACACACACACACACTCACTTGTTGTGAGGCCACTCTTTAAAGGCCTGTCCCAAAGTGATAACCCGCCAAAAAATGTCCTCACTTTTAAGGTCTAAAACTCAAATTGGTTCTCACAAAAATAGTTGTACAAGTGTACACACACACACACACACACACACACACACACACACACACACACACACACACACACACACACACACACACACACACACACACACACACACACACACACACACACACACAGAACTGAGTCTTCACAACCTTTTTGCAGCAGTAGTGTAGAAAATACTCCTCCACACCTTATTTTATTCCCTTTAAGCCTTAAAGATGAAATATATGGAAGATCATTCATGCCAGAAATATATAATCTATAGGGGTTAAACATTTTAACTTATATAAATACCATGACACTTTGCCAGTTGATAACTTACCCTAAAACAATTATTTTTAGTTTTAAAATTTTTTCAGATATTTCTCAATAGATTTCCAATTTTGGCAATATCGTACTAATTATGCGTACATTCGCATATTTAAAAAAAAGCAAAAATCTCGATGTTGGATACAGCCAGAGTTATAATCTTAATTATAATTGTTACGACATATTAGTTTCCAATGATTTTACAGAACAGATTTTGGAGACAGCCTTTTTCTCAGTCTATAAATTATAAAATACCATGTACAGGTTTTATCATTCCAATTTTCCCATACATTAATATATATAATATTGATAATTTATCCGGGCATGAATGACCTTCCATACATTCATCATATTTGACCCACATATTTAACATTTCCTGCTTTTATTTTTAATATAAAAGGAAATTAATTTTTTATTTATGCTGCATTTTAAACAAAGTTAACTGACACATATTAGTCAGTTCAAGTCATTTTTAAGTTATAAAAAAAACCTAATATTAAGATGGATTCTTGGTCCAGTCTGTATTTAAGTTAATTTCGATTGAAGGACGGAGGCCAAAAAAATGTACATTCCTCCACTTGCGTCCATCTGAAATCCTAAAAAAAAAAAAAAAAAAAAGAATATTAAAAAAAAATCCCCAGCTATTTAAATACACTGCAGTAATTCTGTGATATTTTAGAAAATACGAAATAAATACTATTAATTTTTTTGTACTATTTAAACACTAAAAAACTACAAAAATGTCTGAGAAATGTAGTCCAAAACCAAGAAAAAAAATCTCCATTCATTTCAGCGTTGGACCATTTTATTTTTTTTTGTAAATGTTCTGTAAATAAGAGCTGAATTGTTCCAACTGAAAAGTATTAATTATGTATTTAAATGTGTCCTTATGTATGTACGTGCTTTTGTGTTTGTTGTGAAAATGTTAAACTTTATATTTATACATCTGAAAAAAAAACTGAGTGACAGACAAATAAATGATTCTGCTTATTTATACAAAACGAATGCGACTGTGGTTTTTTTTTATTTATTCATTTGAATATTTTTGATTTATAAGACATTAAGACATTGTTTTTTTCTAGAACACTGATTCGGAAAATATACGGTACACAAGCTCCCTCTTGTGGTATGCTGTATAATCTCTGAAAAACATGTTTTCAATGTACATCATTTAAAAAAATCAAATGAAAATACTAAGCTGTCTGTCTGTGTGTCTATCTGTCTGTCTGTCTGTCTGTCTGTCTGCCTGTCTGTCTGCGTGTCTGTCTATCTATCCATCTATCTACACTCAACAAAAATATAAAACGCAACACTTTTGTTTTTGCTCCCATTTTTCATGAGATGGACTTAAAGATCTAAAATTCATTCCAGATACACAATTGTACCATTTGAATGAATTTTAGATCAGCAGTTCTAGCAGCAGATCTAAGCAGTTAACTTAGCATTATAACAGTAAGGGCAGGTGTCAATTTTAGTGTATTTAGGTAGTTTAGTCTTATACCGGTCGTATACATCTGCACTTTCATTTTAAAGGCACATTTAGCTTTTATAAAAAACATTTTTTTAAATTCAATACATTTGCTTTAATTCTATGGTTATTCCAATATTCACCCAACTGTGGTTGCGTTCCGAATCGCATACTTTCTACTATATAGTATGGTAGAAAAAAGATTTAGGATGTCCCGATTCTTGTGGCCAGATTTAGGATGGTTAGAAGTACCCGGATGTCCTACTTCATGCGGCCAATGATTTTGTTAGTGTTAAGGAAAAGTGCATTCCAACTTTGTGGCTATTATAAAAACTAAAACAGATGCCAGCATACAGGGCACGTGAAACTGACGTCAACCATCCCTGATTAGGCATCTCCTAAAAAATTCACATGAATACAAATACAGGGATCATACATAATAGCATGAAACCAAAAAAAAAAAATAAATAAATAAAAAAACAATATTGTTAGTTAAAATTGGGGGATATAAAAGCAAGAGGCAAGATCAAGGAGCCATGTTATGATGAATAAGAGAGAAAAGTATGTCCCAATAGTATGCCTACTGCATCCTAACTAGATTCTTTTTATCGTCAGATGTAGTATGTAGAATAGAAAAAAGAAAGAGTATGCGATTCGGAACGCAACCTAAGTCTCCCAAAACATTTACAAAAATTAAAGTATTTATAAAACCAGCTGCAACAATCTTGAACCTGATGAGCCAAAGGGCAACAGCGCCATCGTGTGGTAGAACAGAAGAACTGCAGTGTACATCTTTATTTAGTACCGTAGAAAAAAGATTTAGGATATCCCAATTCTTGTGGTCAGATTGAGTATGCTTAAAAGTACCCGGATGCATACTAGAACCGGTGTAGAGAGGTTTCTTGTAAGACTTTATATCCCTGATCTAAAATATTCACATTAACACCTTTAACATTGTTTTTTTCTTTCCCTGCCTCACCCACATTATCCGGTACGATACCTTGTGCGCAGTTGGATTTGATTATGAAAATCTTTTGACAGGAAAGGACGATCATCTTACCATTTTCTTCTGCTTAAGGTTCACAGTTGTGTCTTTCTGTTGCTGCTTTCGGCTCCTTGCTAGTCCATATAGGGGGTTTTATATCCATCCTTGAACTTGTGCCTTTTTTTGGAGTATCTGGCAAAAAAATTAAACTCTTACATCCAATATTTTGTCAGAAAATCTTGCTTTTTCGCAGCCGTGTGGTGATTTTTGTCAACTTCCTGTTTAATCAAGGTGCAGTTGAATGTCAGCCAATCAGAAAAGTACTTCCTGGGTCTTCTTGACCAATCAGAGTGGGTTTAGCTGTCTCCCACCCCTAACCTCCTCACCTTCTTAAAGAGTCATACCCATTCTGATTCCTCATTTCATCTGTCAAGTCGCTTTAGGGACCTGGAATAAAGTCGGAAGATTTAGACAAACTCTTGCAAACTCTGCTGTGATGTGAGTTCTAAAAAAGGCTTACATGATGTCACTGTGTTGTGCTCAGGTTCAGTGTGTGTGTTTGTGTGTGGTGTAATCTCTTTGTAAAAGGCCTCACTCTACGTATAAGGGAAGGAACGTATGGATTTTCTTTTTGATTTTTTCTTGATAGGTAATAATGTTTATTTTTTTCATTTTCTGTGTGTTTTTGGCCCTGGAGTACGTTTCTGGAAAACAAAGCCTTACAAATAATTTTCCAACTTTTTCTAACTTTTCTTTTCCTTTAACACTATTTGTATCTGAATCCAATCCCTGAACCAAATCACTAGTTACCATTTTGTTTGTCAGATAAGATAAATAAAGACATGTGGTGACGTTCGCAGAGCCTGGGCCTACATCACTTGAAGTCCAATTCAACTCAGTTTGTGTCGAACAAACTACTTTTAAAATTACACATCTAAAAAAAAAAAAATTCACTGATCTTTATTGATTTTTTATTCTCGAATGACAACAACACACAGCTACAGACATGCCTTGAGGAGTCACAAACAACAGACTACTACAGACATGGCTTGAGGAGTCACACTTTATTTACAAAAATACTGAGAACCAAACAGTGGAGGGCGAGGAAGCGTGATGACAGACAAGCTTTTGTACTTTTTATTTTCTAAGTTTACAGCTGCTAAAGACTCCAGGGTTGGTTGCATGTGTGTTTCAGGGCGTAGTTCAAGTCAAGTCAAAAACTTTATTGACAATTCTTATACATGCAAAGAAGACATACATGAGAATCGAAATTTCGTTTATATCTCCGACCCACGGTTGCAATTGTTGGTTGAAAAAAACAGTAAAAAGTTAACCCCATTTTTTAGCATTGAGGGCTTTTTTCTTCTGTTCATTCTGAGCTACGACCATAGCCTTGTTAGCGTGCGTTGTTTCGTTAGCCGTGTGTCCGAGACGGTCGCCGTTTGGTTTCCAAAGCCGTTGAGAGGAGAAAGAGGTTTACTTTCTGCGGCGGGCGGCGGCTCCCTTCTTGCTGCTGTAATACGGAAACGGAACACAAAGAAAAACACGTCAGAAATGTACTTCATAGATGTTTTTTTATACATGTTTTAAAGCCTGTGGAAAACTAGTTGGAACAAGTAAAGATTTAAATATATGATATCTAAGTTTGGTGTCTCAATAAACTTTTACAAAAATCTGATTGAAAATTAATGTTCATAAATATTATAAAACTTTGTTTATTTTTTTTTCTACTGTCTAGAGACCATTTGACATTAATGCCGTAAACAAACAGTCTCCATGGCAACAATTATTGTTGTTATAGAATGTTTGGTGAGAGAACTGCCATGATTGGTTCAAAATACTCATTGTGTCATAAGCACCGTAGCCTCATCTAAAGAGAATTTCTGTTAAAGGCCTACTTCACCGGTTTGAATATGAAGGTGTATTGAATTCTGAGATCCTATGTAGTATAAATGTGTGATTTTTTTTTAAATCGGTTCACCCTAGCCTGAGAAAAGGCAGAAAGAGTGTTTTTTTTAACCCTATATTTCTCTTTCTCATGACATCACAGAAAGAGAAATATAGGGATAAACAAAACTTACTTTGTAAATATTAGTGTGATGTCTTTTACTGTGACATCACAGTAATATTTACAATGTACGTTTTTATTTAACCCTATATTTCTCTTTCTGTGATGTTGATGCTAATGTAGCTAAGGGCTGTTGCAGTAATGGTTTTGCTGCAGCATTTATTTAAAACAGTAAGTGACCGACATTTACTTTAACAAATGCAACAAAATTATGTTGATAAGCTTGTTTGGCTGATGAAATGAAAATCAGAGAAAAAATAGATCACACAATTCAAGATAGAATACATGTTTAGGCTTCAGGCGTTGACATTCTGCAGTCACAAACTCGTGCATCACTCACCTGCAAAGACTGGATCATTACTGAGGCCAACAGACACTTACCTTGTGGGAACGCGTTTTACTGTTACTGTCACATTTACTCTCACACATACAAGACATAAACAGAAATACCCCAACTTTCATACACCTTTTCGGATCATGGTTGTACTTTTAAACTTTCAATATCTTATTTTTTATTTTTATTTTATTTGGACTTTTCTACAGGGCAAGTTCTTATTGACAATGGCGGCCGCTAAAAAACAGATAAAATACAAAACGTAAAATATAATTTTTAAAACGATCTAAAAATTGCTCGATATAAATAATATTTTTTTTTGTTTTCATGCTATTATACATTTTCACTAACTGTAGAAAAATGTTAAGATTAAATGGTTATATTATAACACTGGGCGAAACCAGTTTATATTAACATTTATAATGAAATGTAACATATTTCTGTTAAGATGGGAACACAACGTTTTTGGGACACGAGAAAAGCAACAAAGAAAGGAGTAAGTATGGGGTCAACTACTGGTCATTATAGGAGGATAAATACACTTAAAGTAAGTTAGCAATAGAGATTTTTGGCTTTTATGCTATTTATCATGTACATTAATTATGTCTCTGTCTTGGTTATGTTTAGTTTTTTGTTTACAGGGGGGTGGGGGCATGGGGGGGTCCACACATACACCAAAACAACAACAACATAACTCACTTCTTCTGCAACTCATCAATGTGTTTCCTGAACATAAGCCCCTCAAAAGCGACACAGCAGTCGCTTTAACACAGTTTACCTTGGAGGACAAAGTTAGGAAGTCCCTTTGCGATCCTGAACTGGCTCCATGGGCTGAAAAACTACATTCTGATGCATCCTGGGTAACCACAACAGGCTCATGCATTTTATCAGATTATGGCATATTTGGGGGCTCGTCCGGGATTAATTTTTTTAATCTAAATTTGAACTCAAGACCAAGGAAATGTTTGGAGTCAAATTATGAATGAGGATCTCAAGCAATGTTCAAACATATAGAATAATAATAATAATGGTATAATTTAATATAATATTTGTCAACTTTTTTTAATTAATTTATATTTTTGTTACTAAAATATATCAATTATGAGTTTTAATGTTTTAATCAAATAAATTATTCTATATATTTTAAATTAATATTTGAGTTACACATTATATATTGCAAGACAAAGACAATTGGAAAATAAAACTATATATTTGGATAAAAAATGTCATTGAAGAGAGATTATTTTGATATTTTTTGGGACATTTCTTGGTCTCCGTATAAATAAACAAAATATTAATCTAATAAATGTCGCCTGTTGTGGTTTCCCATGATAAGAAAATCTGTTTTTAGAGAAATCCGGCCTCAGCTCAGGTCAAATTTACCTGTTTGTACCTGACAAGCAGACCATTGACCTACATGTAACCACCACTTTAAAATTATTTATCAATTTATGAACTGAAGAGTTTGAATAAAAAAAAAGCATAAAACTCTAATTCTATTTGAAGAGGATAGAATGAACTACATTTTTGTAAATGTATAGGTTTTTTTTTGTCTTTAAAACTGCTACATAGTTATGCAGCAACTACTACATTTACATTTTAATTTTTTAGTAACTTCTATCCTATAAATTGCCAAGTGAGGATAAAGAGATTAAATATAGGTTATGAATAAACATGAAATTAAAGTAAATAAAGTATTATTTTAAGCTTGAATCCTGAACTTAGTGTGTGTGTGTGTGTGTGTGTGTGTGTGTGTGTGTGTGTGTGTGTGTGTGTGTGTGTGTGTGTTTTATTAGATATTGAATATTCCATAAACACTTTTTTTTGTAAACAAACTCTTCAATTCAATCTTTTTTCTTATTTTTCTTGTTTGTGGTCATGGTGTAATACCCTCCTTTGTCCAGTGGATGGCACCGTTGTGTCCCTTCATGCTAACATGCAGCTAAAGCCTGAAGCCAGCAGAACAACCAAGCCCTGCTCATGTCAACGCTACTTACAATTTACTGAGCTCCTCAACTCTCTTACGCAGGGTAGTAACCTAAAGAGGGGAATCGTCATTAACATCACATTACAGCTGGTACAGTTTACAGAACGTTATAAGGTGTATGTAGTCAGTGATTCTGGAGAATTATTGTTGGTCAAAATCACTTTGTCAAAATCAGTGAATATCTCGATCAGCTACCTGTGTGTGCGCTGGGAAAAAAATCAGTATTAATACACAGCCTATGCTCTGTGAACGGGCATGTTGCTAGCTGCAGTGGGCCCCCTTCTCTGATTTTGACAAAAAGTGATTTTGACAACAAGCTTTCCATATGTCAGTCAAGATACTGTGGACACAACTGTAGATACATGTGTTAATTGTTCTGTGAATTGAACCAATAAATAATAATAATAACAACAATAATAAAACAATATTTTTTTATAAAGAGGATTTTTCTAAATTTCAGTAAAAGTTGCATTAGTGTCAGTCCAAGTATAACTTCAAAATAAAATACACTTTAAAAAGACACAATGTGAAAAACCTATAGATTATTTAAATGTTTCTTAGCAACACCAAAAAGTTGTGAAATATCTAAAACTTCTCATCATTTATAACGTGAGATACATTTCAAAACAATTCGATTTTTAACAAAGAAATATTTACATATATTATCTTAAACTGAATTCTTAAAGTTGCGAAACTCTAATCAAACAAACAGTGAAACAACATTTTTAATGTTAATAAACGAACCTCGTATTTCTGTCTCTTCAGTCTCTCCATGTGGTCGAACTTCTCAGACTCCAGTGTCTTCATCCATTCGTGCAGCTCATTGATCTTATCCCTGGAAGAAAATAAACATTTTAATTAATTAATTAATTATTATTATTATTATTATTATTATTATTATTATTATTATTATTATTATTATTATTATTATTATATATATTATTTTATTATTATTATTATTATTATTATTATTATTATTATTATTATTATTATTATTATTATTAGTAAACATATTTAAATTGTAAAGCCTCTGTACACCTGGTAAAAAAAAATAAGTAAAAATAAATATGTGATATCAAAGTTGGGTGTCTCAATTTCGCGATATTATCCAATTGATTTTTTTCAAAACACATAATTCCACAAAATTGTGCCAATTATGCCAGTTGTGTTTTACAGTGTTATTCAGAATTTTCAGTGGGTGATTTACAACTTCACGGCTACAGTGAACTGTGTGTTTGTGTGTGTGTGTTTGTGTGTGTGTGTGTGTGTGTGTGTGTGTGTGTGTGTGTGTCTGTCTGTCGGTGTGTAGTTTCACGCCGAGCCCTCAGTGTGTGAGAGAGTCTCAGTGCAGACCACCACCTGTCTCTCTCTGCTCCTTATGACACAGATTCAACACTACAGTTGGGCTGCAACGCCTCAAGGAGCATTTCCATCAATACACAGAGCGCCATCCTGTGGTGGTCAGAGGCTATTGCACGGCAGGATATTTTAGGCTTTATAAATCACTTATCAACACTGTTTAATCAGCGGCGACGCACTAAAGTGGACAGAATATAAACAGTTCCATCTAGGTGTCCATACATCAGGGGTTAATCCACACCTATGGAATGGACTCCAGCCAATCAGAATAGATTATTCACAAGGACCATTATATACAGTAATAAACTGCGTTCAAATCCCCATACTATCTACTATTTAGTAAGGTAGAAAACAGATTTAGGATGTCCCAATTCTTGTGGTTTGATTTAGTATGTTTAGAAAGACCCGGAAGTCTACTACATCCGGCCGAGATTCCAGCTCAGCGTGTGCATGTGCCTGTGTGTGTGTGTGTGTGTGTGTGTGTGTGTGTGTGTGTGTGTGTGTGTGTGTGTGTGTGTTGTAATGTGTAGTGCATGTCATACTTCAGCTTGTCTTCGTTCAGATGGTCGATGTTCAGCTGCTTGCGTCTGGCGGCCAAGATCTTCTTCTTCTTCTCTCTCTCAGTCTCTTTCTTGCCTCCTCTCTTCTGATCGGCCTGTTTGCAACACACACGAACACACACACACACACAAAGAGTCAAATACCACCACTATACTGCTGCATGAAAATAACATAGCATAGCACCTTCAATTCTTCTCAATTTAAAGGGACACTGTGTAACATTATAAGTAATTAATTACCTAAAATCAATATCCTCATTCATAAATATGTCCTCATTGGTGTAAAATCACCTCTGCCAATAATCTGAATTATCCTCCTGAGCGAAGAATTACAAATATTAATGTTACATTTTGTACATTGAGAGGGCAAGTCTTATGGAGGCATCCATGTTTTTGGAATGTCATCAGGTGCATTGTTTAGAATTTAGAATTGTTCTTGTCCTTGAAGGCCACTGTAGCTTCTGTTATAATTCAAAAGGGTTGGGGTTACCCGGGAGCGTTGCATTTTAGAGCTTTCTTGATGATGTCATATTACACAGTGTCCCTTTAAGCTATCTAGATTGTCCTTTTTTACATATTTTAAATAATGTGTTGACAAGTATTGTAAAAACAACGGTATGATTATCTATCAACACATTGAAAGAAAACGTAAGATATTGACCTCTGAAAAATAGTGTTATGAGAGAACATATACAAACTACTCTTAACTGTGTTGTTCTGCACTCAATCTCTTCACTTGAATATAGTATTTTCATTGTAGTTTAGAGTTCGATAAAGTATCTATCTATCTATCTATCTATCTATCTATCTATCTATCTATCTATCTATCTATCTATCTATCTATCTATCTATCTATCTATCTATCTATCTATCTAGCGTGCACTCACTCTCTTTAATTAAATATTTTATTTGTACTTTATAGTTTGATCTATCTATCTATCTATCTATCTATCTATCTATCTATCTATCTATCTATCTATCTATCTATCTATCTATCTATCTATCCATCTATCCATCCATCCATCCATCCATCCATCCATCCATCCATCCATCCATCCATCCATCCATCCAGTGTGTACTCACTCTCTGCAAGTGGCTGCTGTAGTTGGAGCCCATGCTAGACAGAGCTGACTTCTTCTTCGCATCTTCCTCCGACCTCTTGGCAGCGTCCTTCTCCTCCCTGATCCGCCTCTCCTCCTGTTGTAGTCACACAAAAACAATCCGAGTGAGACATCAATGCATCACTCACTCATTCACTATCTTTACGCACAAGATTAAAAAAAAAAATGTAATGCAACGTTTGAATCAGGAATTTTCAAATGGTCGACCAACTGACATGACAGTATTTTTTGCAGTTTACCCCTCAAATAACATAGTTACAAGGATTTAGTGAATTTGGGTTGCCAGGGCCTTTAAAGAACACACACATTGAAGGTATTCACAACACCAGAATTTTTTTTTTTTTCATTTATTTTGGACATGTTTCACATATTTTGAAAAGGTTAAAAAACTTTAACTTTAAGTAAAACTAGTTTACAAATATAATATCGAAAAGACCTATACACATACAGGTGACAGTGCTACAATATATATATATATAAAAGAAGATAATATAATGTACAGATAATGTACAATGAAAGTTACTAGTATAATTGCAAAAGTTTGATGTCCATTATAGTGGAGCAAGTTAAAGGGGAAAGACAATGAGTAAAAGATAATTACTAATAATAATAATTAAGATGATTAAGATGATTAAAAAGTCGACCACGAACCTCACGTCTGGCCTGGCGCTCCTTGTCCTTCTCAGAACGGATTCTCTGCTGCTCGGCTCTCTCAGCACGACGCTTCTCCTGCAATGGGAAATACACTGATTAGCATAAAAACTACAAATATGGCCGCCTTTCCTTGACTAAATAACAGTACTGAAAGGACCTACATGACACCTCATAGACTAATTTTTATTTTCTGTTTAACATTTGCCTTTAGTTTAAACAATGTAATTTGAAGTCTTTGGAAACCTGTAACATAGGAATTTAAGAATTTCATTTCCATTGACTGCTACTTTATATGACAAATAAACGTCTTAAAGTCTTTAAGATTGTTCGAATGAGGATCAACATTAAGGTATTGTTGTTACCTGCCTCCTCTTATTGGCCAGGTTCAAACAGAGTGCAGATGGCAGTTATATTTAGGCTCTTAACAGACCGTTTTTGCGTTTTGAGAGGCTAAACTGCAGTACCAAAGTTGGACTGCAAAATTGCATAATAGGTCCTCTTTAAAGTCTTGTTCGAATGAGGATCAAATTTAAGTTATTTTTTTCGTATTTGCACAACACTCACAATCCTGTCCTTGAGTGCGATCAGCTCCTCCTCCTCCTTCTTCCTGCACTCAAAGTGAGCATCGATCAGGCCCTGCAGCTCAATCAGATCCTTGTTCTGACGTTTCTTCTGAATGTCCTACACAGGCACCGGTAGAGAAAAATACACAAGTCTTAGCTAAACATTCACTCATTTATTTTCCTTTATTTAACCTCGAAAGATCAATTGAGGAGTGCAGGACCACAATGACTTTGAGTTAATTACAAATACACAATAAAAATACACAACAAGCTGACAAAGAGACAAAAACAATTAAAACATTCAGATCAATTGAATGAAGGAGAACAATAGACCAATTAAAACAAGTGGAGTGGGACGGATTCAAAATAATAATAATAACAGACACAGACAGACACACACTCATTTGACGTTTACAGAAATACTTTCACAACGACGCTACTTACATCAAAGTCCACTTTGTCACCATCAGGGATCTTTGGGGCCCTGGAGGAGAAAGCGTTTTGGTCTTCAGTGCACTCGCCCTGATTATTATGCCGTTGTTTTATCTATTTGTTGAATCTTTGTAGCAGCCAATAATGTAATAACGTTTGTTTATGTAGTGACGTGCAAAAAATGTAATAATCTTTTGAAAATTTAGTTTTTTAATGTGATCAAAGCTGATAATGTAGTAACTTGCCAATATCGTAATTCAATTTCTTAACCAATAGTGTACCTATAATGTTATTAGCCTACTTTACTGCCTGATTTCAATAAAAATAAACTTTAAAAACATTATAACTGGAGCTGATTAAGTAATAATATTCTTAAACCTTTTTCGTAAGGGGCGCTAGAATCAACACAAACTGTATACTGTATTCCTCGTAGCTACTTTGAGTAGTCATACAAATTAATCACTTTATTTAAAATCTGGTTTATATAATCATATTTCCTTACTAAGACCTGCCCTAACAAACACATCTACTGTACATTATGAGCGAAACAGTTATTATGTTGTAGGTTCATAAAATTGGCATGTTACTACATTATTATTAACTGACAGTTTCAGAAATATTTTAAAGTTCCTCGTAGCACCTTTAAGAAGAGAAATTATATTTATCAAATTGTTTGGCTTTTATTACATCATTAACTGCTACAATCTTGCTTCAGACAAAACAGCTCCGATGGAAATCATTTTGAAGTCACATTACGATTTTAACGAGAATGAAACTCACTTGAACTTTGGCTTCTCCTCTGCGAGTTAGGGAGTGAAGAGGGGACAAGTACATGTCATCGGGTTAGAATACAAAGCAGATTAATTCATTTCTCTCAGGCAATTACATCGACTAAAAAAATGCTCTAAATGGACTCAGTAGGACAAATTAGATGAAGTATGATGAAGTAGTACGTAGTAAATCAATGATTTTTTAAAATGTAGCTATAGTGTTAATGAATAAAAACTTCACATCTTAAAAAAACAGAACCAAACTGTTTTTTTATGAAGTTTGGTGAATGTACTTTTTGTTTGAATTGTTAATATGCTGTTATCTGTATACATTGTACACACATTTCTGATAAAAGCCTCAGTATTTTTTTGCTAGACTAGTCTAGACTCTAAAAAGTTGTGATTTTTACCTACAAAGTTGTATAAAGTTGTATGTCATGTTATATTTTGGCTTGACCCCAAAATAATTGCTTTCCAACACGCAAGAAGACCAAGTCATCCCCAATCCCTCCCTCCTTCCCTCCCCCCAAAAGGAATTTATTTTGGTTGACCCACAAGATTCTGGCGGCTCCATGCCATGCAAAAAGGTGACAAGTGGCATAGCAAGAGAGTAACGGTGGGGTCGCTGCGCATTATAGCACGTGTTAGCATTTCATATTCTTTCACCCTTTTTCTATAATAGTATTTTATAATTTTCTTCAAAACTAGTTTCCAAAAAAAAATTCAGAATTCGGATTTTTTCTTTTTTTTTTCAAATTCTTTAGTGCCAATTGGGCAGCGCTCCTTGATTTTTTTGACAGACAGATATAAAAAAATTTGGACAGACAGTTTTCGTGAACAGCAGGCGTTCCCCAAGAGAATAAACAGACTTCAAAACCTATATAGACACTGTGGTCACTCCCAAAAAAAACAGAAGGACAAATAGATAGATAGATTTAGAGTCATCAGAAGTGTTTTGCGTTTAAAAAATGAACATACCTTCCTCTTCAAAGGCCTCTGCATGCAGCAAGCATCCAAAACAAAAAGCAGAATAGACAAGAGCGTTAGCGGGCGCACTGAGAGCAGCAAACTGTTCATCCAGTCAGCTATACACAGTGACACTACCACAACTATAGTGTAGACAGTCAGTCTACTGCGGCTTCAACAGCTGTATAATAGGGATGCTCCCATCTTGATTTTTCAGGGGACGAAACCAATTCTAATGTTTAGTCTTTGCTACTCTTTTTTTTTTTTACCTTTATTTATATAGGTATATCCCATTGAGGCTGAAGACTCTTTTGCAAGGGACACCTGTTTTCCTTTCCCACGTTACCATTCACACACCGATAGCAGGCTAAGTATCGACATTCACATGAGGCAAGGTGGGTGAAGTGTCTTGCCCAAGGACACAACAACTATGACACAGGTGGCAGGGCGGGGATCGAACCTCCAACCCTTTGATCATCAGCCGACCCGCTCTCCCACCTGAGCCACAGTCGTCCAAAACTACTGCTACTTACTAGAAATAAATTATGTAACTATTGCTATTGTGTCTTCTTATAATGGTCCTACTCATATTATTAAACTCATACGATGACTATAGACTTGTGAGGTTGCACATTATTAAACTAATTAAACTCGTGAAAAAATCCTAAGTGATTTGTGTGATAGAATTAATTTTGAATTTGGTAACCATTCTTTCAACTGAGACATTGACTCAAAAAGGCTAGCGGTAAAGTGAATTAGTATACACTGCAGTGACAATCTGGCCATAGACTAGTCTCCTATGACAAAATAAAATGTCTCAATTTGAGTCCTAATCTGAATTCAACTAAATTATTCAAAAGCCTTAAAAAAAAATTAAAAATCTCAATTAAAAGATCAGCCAATTTCAATTAAATTCTATTAAACTTTTTGGTCAATCGATGGGAGCACCCCTACTGTAAATTCTCAGATAAACACACATTGACAGCGTTTGTTATTTCCTGTATTTCAACTTGAGGAATTTAGAAAAATGTTCAACTGAGAAAATAGGTAACATTATAGAAATAAACTATGCGGAGTGGAAGCAATGCTGCTAACTAAAAATATGACAAATTATACTCAAGAGTGGGAACAAGTTGAGATACAGGCCCGGTATCATAATATAACTTTTTCTTCAGTATTTGAGAATTCACAATATTGTTCTACATTAAGACTTAAAGTTGAAGCCACAGTTTTAACTTTCAACATAAATGAATCCTTTCAACATTTCACCTTGCATTCACGTACCATTGGACATTTAAAAACATGTCAAAGTCAAATACGGAAGGTCAAAAGTGACACTGATTCATTTACATCGCAATGCAATTAAAGCTAGAGTTTATTGAGCAAAAGGTATCAACCTTTACATACTGTATGTTTGTGTAGTTTTTAAAAAAATCATTTACTTTTTCAATGGCACGTGAATGCAACACAGACTTCAAGAACTTTCACATCAGCACATGAGCAAAAATACAAGATGGTGACAGTGATTTTCATTTGGATAAATCTTTCAAAAATAAATGAAATCTCAGACACCATCTCAATCCTCGTCTTTGTATTGAAATGTCTATGTTAAAGCTTAGCAGTGAAGGTTATTCCTCGTAAAAAAAAGCAGCTGACGAAATAGCCAAGTAGCTATTAAATATGATGTTAACCATAATCATATGTATAAATTAAACTAATGAAAAAGCAAAAGCATTTACACCAAGTACATACAAGTACTTAGAGTATATGTTGTAGAGCAGTATGAGTACGGTTAGACTGATAGCAGAGGCCAATATTTGTCAAATTAAGCTTTTAAATAATCTGTTAAATTTATAAGATTAGGCTATGTGTTTGCTAATGACAGGACTACAGTGTGGTAGGCTAATTAACTAGCTCTAGTCTCTATATATGTATTAATGTGTTTGCAGGTTTTAAAAGGGTTAAATCACTCAAGTTACATTAGCCAAGAAGCTAACGCAACTTGAGTTTTTTTTTTCTCCAGAAATTGTGAATCTATAATTCCTAGAATGAAAAGTATGTGTAATCTGAATTCAACAAGGATTTAAACTTGTTCTTAGACTAGGACTACAAACTATTACACCAGACCAATGCATCTACTTAATAAAGACTGATCATTTTGGTGTTTGTTTTTTATGCCAATTTAGCTAAATAGTGTGACAGAACCCCCTTGTCATTAATGCATTTATACAAAAACATACATTTAACAATAACGTAGGAGTGGCTCTTTATATCAGCCTAAAACTTTAGCCTAAAGTTTCAGCCTTTTAATATTAGTAATACGCTTACTATGAAAAAGCTTGATAAAGGACTATTTATGCATTTGATTCATACATCGATATAAAATCCAATCTTTGGGCTTTTTGGAGTGCTGCATTAAAAAATAACGTCTTTTTGACTTTTATCCAGAGGTGAAAGGGCAGGTAGCAATAGCATTAGCAATAGCAGACAATTGGTAAGAGAGAAAAAAAAAATTTCAGCATAGTTTAACAAAATGATTAAGGATTAGTGTGGGGTGGGTCTGCCTTGTTGGAAGGTTGGGAGTTGAAGAGCGCATCACCCTCCTTTGGATGGCGCTGTTTGGTCGTTGTAGCATTAGCAGACATTCGTAAGAAAACAGTTTTATACAGAGAATATTGGTAAGAAAAAAACATATTTATGCGTAGGATATCAAGAAGATTATAGGATTAGTGAGGGGTCTGTCTTGGAATGGAGTGGAGCGCATCACCCTCCTTTGCATCGCGCTAGTTGGTTGGTTGGTTGTTTGTTTTTTTTTATAAAGGATGATAGAATACCCCCCCTTTTCCCCCCTTTTCGTCCATGCCACATACCTTCAGACTCAGGCTCAGGCTCAGGCTCGGGTTCTACGACTGGCTCTGGTTCAGGTTCTGGTTCTGGTTCGGGTTCTGGTTCTACCTCTGGCTCTGGCTCTGGTTCTACCTCTGGTTCTACCTCTGGTTCCTCTGGTGCCGCCTCAGGGGCCACTTCAACCTCCTCTACAACCTCCTCAACTACCACTTCCTCGGCTACGGCTAAAAACAACATGCCAGCGAAAAAGTCACCAAAAAAAAAAGGGTAGGGTGGGGGGTGGGGGGAAGAAGGGTGATGACAAGGGTTAATGGAAGCATGATAGATAGAATGGAGAAAAGGGGAGTGAGTTATGGAAGGGTAGGGCCGTGGGAGAAAGAGAAAACATTTTAGAGGAGGAAGTTTTTTTTTTAGGTCGTTTATGCACTTTCAGAGAAAAGTCGGATGTTTCGTGATGTACCTTGGACACTCCAGGTGGATAGGGTCTATTTTTTTTTAACTTATAGCTATCATCATGAAACTTTGCCAGTTGATTACTGCCATTGAAACGATAATTTTTTGTATTACAAACTTTTCAGAAATTACATTGGTAATGTTTAATTGATTATGCATGATCATACAGCTCTTTTTTAAAAAAACCTAAAAATTCTAGTCGGATGAAGCTAGAGTTAAAATCTTTATCAGTTTTACAACATATTAAGAGTCCAAGGTTCTAACTGAACAGATGTGGGATACATTTTTTTTTTCATTTTATAAATCAAAAAATACCTACAGGTCTTAAAAATGCATTTTTGGCATGTTTTTAAGAACAAAATATCTCATAAAACATTTGATTAACAACATATGAACAAATATCTCTGTAATAAACTTTCAGAATATTGTTAAGAATGATTAAGGAAAGTTTAGTTGATGTAAGTGCTTTAGAAGTTGGGATTTATTTGGGGGGGGGGGGGGGGGCACCAGTGGTTCACCAGTTAGTATTCTATTATTGATAAAAATAAATACTCGTTAAAGATGGCGATATAGGAGAAATATACAGACAGAAGCTGTTTCTTAAAGTGTATCATTAAAAAAAGTCCTCTCAATTTATTCTGTCTCTCGTGGCCCTAACACCCTTCCATATAGTCAGTGGATGAACAGAGAGAAGAGAGATGAGAGAAAGGTAATTGTGGCGCAGTTTTGGGGGAAAACTGCCACCAGATGGCGCTAAAGCAGGTGAGACAGCAAGCGGTTACAGAAGGTAAAATGGTCAGTCATTGATGGTAAGTTGATTGATGATGAATGAAACTTGGATCAATTCCTATAACTTATTGGCTATAAGTACCTGCACTACAGCTCCATATATGGTCGAAAATAAATTTAAAATTAGACAATTTATATCCTGAGGCAATATTTTTTTTTCTTCTTTAGAACCTGTGTATTTTTATAGTTAGTGTTAACTGTTATCATGCCACAAAAAGTACATGTGGAAATTAGGAAAAAACACGTTTTCAAAAAAAGGGACCGACAAATTAGTATCAATGACATGAGATTGTCCGGAGTCTACGGGGCTCCATCTTACCATCGTATTCTCCTTGTCCGTCCGAGAAAGAAAGGAGCAGAAGAACATTATCAAAAAGATCCCGGTTGTACCCATTTTTGACAAGATTATTAAAAGCAAAATGTGGGTACACTGGGGATCCATGCCTAGCATAACACAACACAGTCGTCCCTCGGTGATCACAGCTTACAGGCAGGACTACGAAGTACCATTTAAAACTTTTTAGAAGGTTACTGTTCCTTTTGTTTTTAATTCTGAAAGGGTGTTCAGCTTAGGAGGACTGTATGGTTGGTTTGCGGATGGTACATGCAGAGCTGCAGGACTTGTTGCCAACAGGTCAAAGCCAACTTGTGAATAGTAGATTGTACTTTTTTTGACATATTTTGACACTGTCCTGATGGCAGCAATGGGGCCTACAACCATATGTTACTTCGGGATGATATTAAATGATTAACAAGTGCAGATTTTTTTGCTGTGAGAGCATTTTTTCTTTTTTGCACAACTTGAATCTGGAGGAGTCAAGCCAAACCTGGAACTTTTTTCATATTCTTTTTATGGAGGATAGAAAGTCAGTTAGGCAAGATTTCAGAAATGACACTATGGATAGGATTTAGCATGAACACTCCGGAATGTACTGTCCCTGGAACTCATTTTTTGGGGGGGAAATATATCGGGCGGTTGGTACTTACCCTCGACCTGATCACTGCAAGACAGAAAGGAAAGAAATCGTCAGAATTATAGCGTGGACAATTGATGCTTGATTGTGGATAGTTTGACAGAATAATAAGCTTAACTCAAGGTTCACGTAGGAGCTTTTTAACAGTACAGAAAAGCAGATATGCAGTTGAAATCTCTCATAGACAAAATAGTGGACCATAAATTAAAGACCTAATTCACCAGTGGGAATATGAAGGTGTATTGAACTCTGAGATCCTCTGTAGTATAAATGTGCAAACATTTTAGAAACCGGTTCATCCTAGCCTGAGAAAAGGCAGAACGAGTGTTTTATGGTCTCACTGTCTAACCCTACATTTTGCACAGTTGTGACATCACAACTGTTGTATATCCTATTTATACTAGATAGGATCTCAGAGTTCAATACACCTTCATATTCCCACTGGTGAAGTAGGTCTGTTGTGTGATGTTAATATATGAGCAGACTTACACTTCCTCAGTGTCAGACATGATGATAGTGGACTTTGAAACCTGGAGAGAGAGAGAGAAGAGAGGAAAGTAGGGTCAGAGTCTGCAAGGAGCGACTGAGCGTCCCACTGTATTTATAGCTGAAGGATTAAGTTGCAGATGTCTTAAATATCTTCTGACCGCCCCACCCTACCCTAAAAACCCACCTGTTTGCCTACACATATATTTCACAACCAATCCCACAAAAAAACCCACAAAAAATATGCTCATAGATTCATTTTAAAAGGTGTTTTAGTTATTTATAATGTAAATTGTTTCACTGCAGGGAACTTGTATATTCCTATAATGTGTCCTGTCCAACCATCTTTAGTTTATAATTAGCGTTGGACGTTTAAGCTGAAATTTGAACCTCGCTCCTGAATATGCGTCTCTGAGTGTAAGTGAGAAGGGAGCCAAACTTAGATTTATGCCAATGGTACATTTTCAACTGCTGAGTCAAGAGATTCATATGGCGCTGGGAAGTTAAAAAAAAATAAAAAGAGTCTTGCAGGAGTCATGGTGAAGGTCAATCTCTCCCATCAATTTGTATCGATTTGATATCAAAGTTTTGAAGAGAATTTTTATAATTTGAAAACACATAGGCCCACATTCATCTCTCTTAAACATCTTCTAGCTAATTGTCAATGAGTAAGAGATTGATGCAGTATTACATTAATTGGAGTATTTCTTTTATTAAAAAAAAATTATGTTTAGTCTATCTTTATTGGGTAATAATGGGGGTAGGATTCGCTAAGCCTACAAAACAGTCTAATGTGTATTGTGTTGAAATTGTAATTTTTTTTAAATTTAAGGGTTTGTTGCTCATATTATTTTTGTTTTGTTATTAGCTAATGTGAAATCATTCAAAATATAGATTCAAAAATGTTTTATTATTCCAGATTGGATGAAGTATGTCACCAAAACTCTGCAATGTGATGAAAACACACACAACCTTTAATATTCCATAGAATCTATCAGTGATTGGCTGTGGGATTAGTTAAACATTAGCCTCATTAGCGTGAGGCCACCATGGCGGCGTCTCGACATCACAACTATTTCCATCAGACAGCTGCTGAGTCTCCCCGTCGCATATCCGGTTTCAGTGGGACCACGGCGCTAGAAAAGATTGGGTTCCTTAGCTCTGGAACACAACCCATAATTTAAAAACCTACATCTCCTTATGTGGCTCGCTCTTCTCACATGGTTCATTCAATCTTCCCTGAGTCTCCCTGCTGACTGAAGGCAACTTTACACAGGAATTAAAATTAACCCTGAAACGGATCCGCAAAGGTTAAAGGTCTAAATCCATAGCTTCCTTGTATTTGCTCTTCTAAATCTCCTGTAAATTCTCAAAAATGTCTGTCTTTCTTTTAAAGTGTTTATACTTTAAACCATGATGTATTTATTGTTTGTTAAGAGGGGATGACAGTCCAACATTTACAATAGATGTAGATGTTTCCTTTTACATCCAGTCTGAAAGGTTCTTGGCTCCTGTTCAAGATGTTAAAGTGATTATCCTCAAGTTATTTCTGCATTAATGTAAACGCATGCCACACCCATTTACAGCTCCGCTAATGGACATCAACAACTGACCTGAAATGTAGAACTACCTCAAGACAATCTTGATTCTAAAAATAAATGAAATAAACACAAACGTTTATAGCGATCCCTGACCTCAGATATCAGAAATGACAACGCCACGATTCATCTTTTGCTGTTGTCATGGTGTGACATAACTTATTAATATCATCTTCTGCCTCCTGAAGCGGAAAGCTGCGTCAAAGACTTTTAAGCTCTTTGTAAATCCCTCAGGTATGAACTTCTTCTCTGTCACTGGACCAGGACCAGAAAGGGCACCATAACAACAACAAAAAGTCCTCTTGAATAACAGCGGATGTCTCACAAGAACTTCACAACTTTTTTTTTTTGTTCTAATTCAAATTCTAACCTCAACTGCAGACTTCAAAAGGCTTTACAAGGCTTGACAAGGTCACAAACACCAACAAAATAATAGTCAAATTTCTCAGCTCATTTTTTGGTAGATGGATACAAAGATACAACAAGCAGATGTCAAAAAAAAGCACACTGCGTATAAACTTCTCAGGCGCACATCTTCAGACAAACACTAAAAGCAAAATAGATTTTACTGCCACAAGCTCAAGCATCACGCTCTCTGGACTTCACCCCTTGACCCTAGGCAGCAACTGCTCCTGGTCGTGGCAGTGATTTTAACACGTGTGGATGGACTGTCCACAGTTTGGGTGATGTGTTAGGGAGATTGTAGGGGGGGGGGGCATTGCACTTGATCTTTCCTTAATCCGCTATATACCCACTCAAAATCTCACTCACTCACTCTCTTCACTCTCTCTTACCTCAGAAAAAAAGTTGACAGAAGCTAGCTCCCCGCTGGCCAAGACAAGGCTGTAAGGTTCTGCAAACTTACCGCGCTGATTATGTCCTTCTGTTATAGTGACACTCGATCCGCTGGGCTTTCCCATTGGTCGAACGGTCGGCGTGTGGGTGTGGCCTGTTTCACGTTGAAGGGGGGAGGGTTCCGATACCTCACCACCCCCCCCCCACCCTCCCAACACTGGCACTCAATAAGGAGATGGAAGGGAGTGAGAGCCGAAATGCTTGAAGGAGGGACACTCAAGTTTGGAGAAGGGGGAAGCTAAGACATGCAGGTTGCTATTCTGGGGTCAGCTGCATTAGGCAAGCACATTTCAACTGGGGAGGGAGAAGAGGACTGGACGTCAGGGAGGCAAGGCAGGGCAGGTGGTGCTCCCTGAATCGCACATAAACATCATGTACATACAGCAAGGTTTACAGCAGGACAAGAACCTGAATTATTTCATCACTTTAACCTGTGTTGATCCATGTTTGGTTTGGGATTAGTTTTTTTCTTTGACCCCTTGGTTTGTCAAGAGTCCAACCAAATGATTAGAAATAAGGGCTGTACCCCCCTCGCCCCATATCTCAGACAGTTTTACTCCATGCAGGCTGTTACTTCCCCATGTGGACCCATTCCCTCCCCTTCTTCCCTCAAGCCATATAACAGCAATTGTTACCTGGTCCACATCGGGATGTAACCCATTGATATTATATCGATTGAAGGAGGAATGGGAGACAGTTGTTTAAATACTTCATACCCAATTTATTAACAAATCCCAAATTGAATGACGAATTAAAATATATCTCATCTAACATAACTTAAAACACAAACCCAACCAACACCCTCCTTCAAAGGATGAAAAGAAGAAAACCACACAGATGCCAACACAAGGCACACACCACCCACAGCATGGTCTGCTGCAAAATGGCACAAATGGAGAGTGGAGTCTCAAGTTCTCCTGCTTATATAGGCTACTGCCTCTAGGAGCAGAGCTATTTGAACACACCTGTGTGTGATTGAGCGACTCCTGAGCTCTCTCAGTGGAAAACTAAAGGGGTACACACACAAACAAAACACATGGCCATACAGAACACAGGCCATACGACATGCAAAAACAACAATGATTAGCTGACAATTGATGAAAGACACAAAGATAAATTGTTCCTGTGCTGTGTGTGTCTGTCTATCTGTCTGTCTGCACACTCTGTGTATGTGTATGTGTGGTGTGTGTGTGTGTGTGTGTGTGTGTGTATGTGTGCTCTATGTGTGTGTGTGTGTGTGTGTGTGTGTGTGTGTGTGTGTACCTGTCCTTGTTGTCGTCCAGGGGAATGGCTGTCAGTCAGTGATTCCTCAAATTTGGGCAAACATTCTTAATTGTTTGATAACTTCACTTTAAAGTAAGGAATTCCTTACATTGATATTTGTGATTGTAAACCATTTTAAAATGTACCTGTCAAGTTGCCACGGTCAATGTGTGACTGTGAGCATTGTTTGTATTATTTTTATTATGTGAACGTTATTTTCTTTCAAAAATCAATCTCTTATCTTATAGATCTCCTTCTGCAAGATACGTTTCTGATGTAACATCTTGTCTTTTTGTTTGGCTGCAACTCTAAACAAGCTGCAGCCCACACACACACACACACACACACACACACACACACACACACACACACACACACACACACACTGCCCCCAGCCTGATTTACTGTATAAGCTGCTGGCTCTGAGATATGGGTGTCACTCACCGCCTCCCGAATCAAGTCAAGTCAACTTCTGTAATATGTGCCAGACATACAGAGGAATCGAAATTACATTTCGTATCAACCCACGGTGCAATAACAAAATGATAAAAATAAGATAAGATGATTAATGTATACCATGAAAACATTTGGTCAATGATATGACCCCTTTATGATTTTCTCTACTTATGACATCTATTGCAGCATGTCCGTCCTGGGAGAGGGATCCCTTACTCTGTCAACTCTCCCTGAGGTTCCTCAATTTTTTAATCCCGATAAAGGGTTTTTACTGGGAGTTTTTTCTCAGATGAGCCAAGGGTAGAGTGTCATACTGTATGGAATGTAAAGCCCACTGAGGCAAATGTCTATTTGTGATATTGGGCGATACAAATAAAGCTGATTTGATTTATAAACTATAAATAAATTAAAAATAGTGCAAAATATAAGGAACCTCTCATTTCCTCCAGGGGACGCTAGAGTGACGGAATAAAGACCAGAGACTGGTCGTCCTCACGTGGGAGTGTCAAATGTTTCCTTGTCAGAGAAATGCAAACCTCAGGCCAAAGGACCTCCTATCTGATTATGCTGTTGTTGATTTACAGTTGGACTGACCTGTCTTCACCAGAGCTGGTGGGATGAGCAGTGAAACAAAACATTCAGAATTCATTACATTCATAATATGTGTGAGTAATTGCTGGATGGGGATGATTGATACTGGCAGAGCAGTCACTGAGATGATGACCAGTGGTTGGAGGTGTGGCATGAGACACATGAGATGGAGGTTGCAAACAGGAAATGGTGTATTTATTAGTGATTGGCTGTTGGAGCAGCAGTAGGGTTTGTGTACTGCAGATTAAAAAATAAATAAAAAAAAGGTACAAACATTTGGGGGTAACAAATCAAGCAGCAAATATGAAATAAATACACAGAAAAGGCAACGCAGGGCAAGTTGATTTATTTAGCACAATTTAGACAACTCTATTCAAAGTGCTTTACAGGGGCATGAATACATCAAGATCAAGGTTCAAGGTTTTTATTAGTGTCCCAAGAGGGCAAATTGGTTCACAGCAAGGAGTGGCTAACACCACAACAGTACAATAGCAGACACAAAACATCACAACATGTACACAGGCCTGGGCACAAAGTGCAAGAAGCAGGGAAAAAAAACACAACAAAGTCAAAGTGTCAATGCAGTCACATTACAGGTCTTACCATCATAAAATCATAACAAAATCATAGAATCATAAAGTGCCAAGATATAAAGTGCTATGTAGTAAGCAGCATCAATCAGTAGCAGCAAAATAAAGTGCAGAGTGCCGTTAGCATCAACACCAACAACAGCAACAAAGTCAACAACACAGCACCAGTATCACTATCAGCAGCATCAAAAATCTAAATCAAGATCAGCAATAGCAGCATTTACCTGCTGCTGGCAGCATTGGTTGCTCGAATCGAGGCAGGGGCAAAGGAATACTTATATCTATTTTTGGTGGTCGCAGGGACACAAGCGAAGGCCAGATGGCAACACCCTGTATTCTGAATTAAGAGGGTGGGCACTGTCTTGTCATATGGACCTTTTTTTGAGCAACTGTTTACTATAGAAAGGGTCAAGGCCTTCTAACTGGATGCCAGTAATTTTAGCAGCAGTTTCTACTATTCTCCCAAGAGAATTTTTATCCTTGGTAGTGAGGTTACCATACCAGCATATGATAGAGAAGGAGATGACAGAATGAATGTAAGCGCTGTAAAACAATTTCAACAGGCTTTTGTCAACATTGAATCTAGCTAATTTCCTAAGACAGTAAAGGCGTTGCTGGCCCTTCTTGCACAGCATGTCCGTGTTCACATCAAATTTCAGGTTATCATCAATGATCGTGCCCAGATATTTATAGCTGGGCAGGATTTCCACTGGCTGGCCACAGATGACAGTGTTCTCGGTGGGATGGGGCCACATCTGAAATCAATACAGACCTCTTTTGTTTTAGAGATGTTAAGTTCAAGGAACACATTGTTGCAGCAGGTCAGGAAGTCCTCTGTAACCTTGCCATGCCCAGTCTCATCATTATGGAGTAGGCTGACAATGACCGAGTCATCAGCGTATTTGATGATGAAATGGTTGTCGTGGTTAATGCGACAGTCGTCAGTGTATAAAATAAACAAAAGAGCAGAGAGAACACAGCCCTGTGGCGAACACAGCCCAGTGGAGGTGGACAGAAGGCTAGACATTGTTGCATTCACCTTAACACTTTGGGATCTTTTGGTTAAAAAATCTAGTATCCAACCCACTAGACATGGATCTAGGCTAAAGGTGTTAATTAGCTTCTCGACGAGAACATGGGGCTGGATCGTATTAAAAGCAGAGGAGAAGTCAACAAAAAGTTGCCTGGCAGGCTTTTTACTGCCCTCAAGATGTTTAAAAAGCAGATTGAGAAGAGTGGCAGTTGCATCCTGGATGCCTCTTCCCTCCCTGTAAGCAAACTGAAAAGGGTCTAGAAGGCTCTTGGTTTTTGCTACGAGCTCTGACTTGACATGTTTCTCAAACTGCTTCATGACCAGGTAAGTAAGGGCTACGGGTCTGAAGTCGTTAAGTGATTTTGCGTTGCTGCACTTGGCAACGGGTCCTACAGTGGACTGTTTCCAGAGAGAGGGTACTACAGTGGACTGTTTCCAGAGGGAGGGTATTTTCTGCTGACTGATCTGTTAAAAATCAAAAAAAAATAAAAAATGGGACCTAATTGATCTGCGCAGGTGTTTAGTAAGTGGCCGCCGATGTGATCGGGGCCTGGACCTTTACGGGGGTTGCATTTTTTAAAACAATTGGTCACATCCTGTTCCCTAAAAAAGGTCTAGAAGCGGGGGGCAGACAGAAGTCTGTTTCTGATCACAGAGTGTTCCTCACTAAAATCGTGTGTTTTGAAGCTGACATAAAAATCATTGAGGCTCTGAGCAAGGTGCTGGTCACAGGTATAGTTGGCTAATGAAACCTTTTTTCTACCTTTAACTTTGCGCCCAGTGATGGCTCAGCCCAGATCGTTTTCTTTAAGTTGGCTCTCGATTCTTTTCCTTGTAGGTCTTTTTGGTTAAAATACATCAAGATTAAAATATGTTAAGTTAAATATACATTTTAAAAGTGAATGAAAAATATGAATAGAGATAAAACGTTTAAATAAATTAAAAATTACAGGTTAAAACGGGAAACAGAAAAGTCTTCAGATTTGATTTAAAAAGAGCTTTGAGTTGCAGCAGACCTCAAGTTGTCTTGGAGTTTGTTCCAGATATGTGGAGGATAAAAACTGAAGGCTGCTTCTCCTTGTTTAGTCCTAATTCTGGGGACTGTGTGGACCTGCAAGGTGATACAAGGAAAACAAATGGCAACCAATTACTTGCTGGTCAAACCCTCTGCAGTTCACACAGCACACAGGCAGGAATACGACACATTATATGGGTTGAAAAGTTTGTACTCACGTCTGTTCTGACACATGCTAGGTTGGAGGAGAGCCAGTGGCATGGCTGTTGATCGTCTGTCCGTCTGTCTTTGGCTGTTGAACCAACCTGGGTGGACTGCAAGACAAAGGGCAGCCAGCTCCCAGTCAGGGCTGATTGTTGAGCCAAAGTTGTCTGCATCTGGCAAGACATCTAAACCCCTGAAGAGGGGTCTGGGGGCGTTTAACATTCTGCAGTCTGGTGAAGAGAATAAAGTAAAAAGTCCACATTTATTCCAGTTTAGATGAATAGTAAAACTAGCAAAACATAAATTGCTTGCAGCCATATATGCTTAAGTAGACTGAGGGACAGATGACCACTATTGCTAATGTTATTGGGGATACTAACCAAATATCTAAAAAAATAGCCTTTATTTATGAAATTCTGCCATTACAAGAACAAGTTATAATATATAGATCATTGAAATTACATTGGCCAGTCCTACCATTACTGTAGTAGTTGGAAATTGCAAACGGTTCCTATATCAGTGAATTAGCATTCATGTGTGTGATAAACATGGCCAACAACTTATCAGAAAAAAGTAAGAAATAAAAATAAAATACATACCATCTCTGAACTAGGCAACCTATCAAGAAAATAATTCAACAAAAATACCCATCAGAGCTGACACTAAAAACTAGAAGCAAGGAAGTCAGGACTCCCCAGGTGAAACACATTAGGGAGGGAGCAGTAATCACACACTCACACTCTCTCTCTCTCTCTCTCTCTCTCTCTATCTCTCCAGTAATCAAGCAGGAGGGAAACTTGACAGGACATGGTGAAACAAAAGACACAGATACCAAAGTAAAACAGGAAACACAGGGATACACACCAAAACAAGACTAGAAAACAGTCCAGACGGATCATAACAGAATCTCCTCTAAGGAATCATAAAACCTCCTGAAGAACCCATTAAATAAGTACATATTAAGTACATATACCACAGGGAGCCTAGAGCCAGATCCAGTATTATGGGAGGTATGGTAAAGATAACAATTTCCACCATTTGCATCTGTTCCAATTTTTAATTTCTTTAAAATTTAAACTTTAATTATACTCAAGAGATCATTGCGGGGCGACCCTCATTCAAGAAGGTTGTATGATTAGTTGGCTGTGTAAGTATTAAATACCATGTATTGAAAATATAACACCATATCAATTAAATTCGGGTTTAACCACATTGAACTGTGGACTTTGGCTTATATAAACTTATTTTGATTTATAAGGTTTTAAACGGTCTAGCCCCTCCATTACTACAGAACTACATAAAGAAAAAATCCCCTAGGGTAAACACCAGGGCAATAACTGGAGGTGACTGTGAAATACAACGGCGCAGGACCAAATTTGGCCAAATGGTCCTGTCCATCAGAGGAACACAGTCCTGGAATGAATTACCAGCTCAAGTCAGAGACTGTACCACCTACACCACCTTTAAAAAGACCCTCAAAGAGTGGATAGTAGCAAGCCAGACCTGTTCTCATGCATAACTTTCTTTTTTTTTTTTTTTCTTTTCTTTTCTTCCTGATGTTGTTTTGTTTCTTTTGTCTTTTCTAACCGCCTATACTGATTGGGTGTCAGTGTAAAACTGTATTTTAGCTAGTTGTGAATTAACTGTGTAAAATTGTTTCCTGTAGCTGTATATTGATGTATTGTATTATGACTTGCCTTAGGACTACGGATGCGAATTAGCATTTATGCTAACTCCGGCATATTTACATTGATGCTTTGCTGACATGTTGATTAATATGCACTGTCCTAATCAAATACAACTAATAATAATAATAATTTATTTCCTTTCAGGCATGTATTATTAAGTGCCAAGTTGGATATATCTGAGCTTATAGTTTCATATTTGTATTTATGACTTGGATATTGACATAAGCGCTATTTACAAGTCAGAAAATTGTAAATACGACAACTCTGACAAGACATGGACGTGCCATCACCACTCCCCTTCACTAGAGCTGAAGCTTCTGAGTGTCTTTTATCTGCCCTCTAAACAAGAAACATAAACACTCACTTGGGGGGGGTGCTCCATGACACAGTGGGTAGAGTGTGTACCATATAGGCTCAGTCCTTGTCATAGTGGTCACATGTTTGAATCCGACCCGTGGACCTTTACTGCAGGTCATCCCCCTCTCTCTCTCTCTCTCTCTCTCTCCCTCTCTCTCTCTCTCTCTCCCTCCCTCTCTCTCTCTCTCTCTCTCTCCCCATTTCAACTCTGTACTCTCTTCTCTCAAAGATCAATAAACCAATCAATGTCCAGTACAGGGAGCCGCAGCCCACATGGGTGATGACCACTAATGAACATTAAGACCTTTTATGATTTTGATCAATCTGTATGGGTGCCTATTGCCCCCTCAAACAATCTCCAATTCCATCAGAAACCCTTTAATCAGGATTATGGTAACACTTTCCAGTAAGGTACACAACATTGTAGGTGATTACTGAGTCACAAATGTAGCTATTCCAATTCCAATTGTTTAGTTAGTTAGTTAGTTAGTTTATTTTTTCCTCACATACATGATTGCATAGGGCAATGTACAGTGAAATTCTTATGTACCTGTCTGGTTCTAGTTAAATTATACAAAGTTCGAGACTAAAATAATGATTGGGTAGTGGGCTTAGAGACATTGTCAGTCTCGTTCAGAATAAACACTTCATTATTTCTCGACCAATCCCCAATCCCATCAGAAACTCTTTAATCCGGATTATTTCTACAGAATTCAAATCGTGTCAGAATAAACCCAAGGTCTTTGTGGCCACTTAAGTGAGCGGTTATGTTTGTTTTTTGATGGCAGATAAAAGAGACTCAATTGCTTAATGGAAATGCTCGAAATAACCTTTTTGGAATTTGTTAGAAATATTGTCAGTAGTTTATGGAACAAAACCAAAATGTTTGTTTTACTCAAACATATGCCTATAGATAGTCAAACAAGTGACACTGAACATTTGTAGTGGTCTCTTAATTTTTTCCAGAGCTGTATATTCATAAGCCAAAGTCCACAGTTCAATGCCGTCTATTTGAACACTATGGAGCCCCCTGCCGGGTCCCTAGTAGGGCCTCGTAGGACCCCTGGGTGGCCCTCGGACCCCACGTTTAGAGGCCTCAGAGCGCTGGTGAAACCCAAGGTCTTTGTGGCCTGTCCGCACTCTACCTCGCCTTCTCTCTCCTCTGTCACAGACCACGCTGCTGTCACTCTGAGCAGCTCCCAGGCAGCACTCAGGATTTATTTTTGGATCGCCATGGCGTCTGTTCCTTCCATTTGTAGGAAGGGGGGGTCGCGTTCTGGGCTCAACATGAACCTGCCGCTCTGACACTCCGGCCTGGGACAAGCAGGCAGCAGCCGGCCGGCCGTCGCACAGGTAAACAACCCGTCATTATATATACACCTTTTATTCCCCAGACAGACAGATAGGAAAAAGCTATTAGCATTTAGCATTGTTAGCAAGGCAGCTGCTGTCGAATGCATGAACCCCCACCCTCCCCTCTCTCTTTACCCTCGACTACCATAGATCTGACTAGTGTCTGCAGAGCTCAGGGCGTTTTTTCTTGTCCTTGGTGCAACATTTAAACAAACAGCTTTGCACTGTTTCGATTCAAAACACACTGCTGTTGCGCTGTTACTTCTCTGTCCTAGCTGCAATGAGGAGTGACTGAATGCTGATCACATTTTTAGCTTCAAAGGAGTTGCTTTCTTTCTGTTGTGTAATTGTCGTGAATAAAGTTGAGTTTGACATTCAACGTTGAACTTACAATCGAATATTATTCTGTCTTTGGTCCGTCAAAGGGGAACCTGCCAGGAGTGCTCTGAACATCAGCAACAAGTTTTTACCTGGTACGTTCTGTCTTTTTTAACTTCACTGTTTGCTGTGTTTGGGTGTATGTGTGTGTGTGTGTATGTGTATGTGTATGTGTGTGTGTGTGTGTGTGTGTGTGTGTGTGTGTGTGTGTGTGTGTGTGTGTGTGTGTGTGTGTGTGTGTGTGTGTGTGTGTGTGTGTGTGTGTGTGTGTGTGTGTGTGTGTGTGTGTGTCGGTGTGTGTGCACGTGTGTGTGTGTGTGTGAAGCCTCATAACTTCACTGGGAGGCGAAGTAATGAGTGACTTTTTTGGGGTGGATTCACTTACTTAAGCAGAGGCCATTGTGGACCATTGCTGGTGGTTTGTATTACACGTCTATTATTACCCTTTCCTCTTTTGAACTTGAATCCTGAAGGCGCTCCAAATACCGAACCCACCAGTGCCTTAAATGGAGGAGCGAGTTCTCATGTGTCAGGCTGGCAGCAGGTTCAGGGAGGGAGGGAGGGAGGTGGGTGATTGGGAGGGGTGGTACAGTCTTATGGGGGTTGGAGGGCCTTTAAAAACCCCTACCAGATCTGGCCTACATTTCAGTGCGGTGACACACATAGTAAACCGAGGATATTAAACAAATGTTTCCCTATGATGTCAGGGATCTGGATAGACTCTAACTTATGTAACTTTTAGTTTAAGATCAAATTGGCGGATATATATATTGATATTACGTGATAATTGTGCAGTGTTTTGGGAACAAAAAGGACCTTATTGGGGGGTGATAGAAAAACTGAAAAAACAATAACAAACCAATATTTTTCTAAGCTAATTTCTTCACCATTCTTGTCCTCTAGTGTTAGTGGTTATATTCCCAGTGACTCTGTATTTCTGATGGACCTATCCAGTGTCATTGGGCTAGTGATGTCAAGGGATCAGATGCCCTGCATTCACTTTCACACTTCAGCAGATATATATACACACCTCCACACGGGTGTATTTATGTAGGAAGAGACGTGAGAGGATCCTGACACGACAAAGATGCAAAATAAAGCTCGGCCTGTAAAACTGTAACCTCACAGACCCTCGCATGCAAGATTCCTCTCTGGTCAAAGTGCAAATCCTTCTTTTAACTATTTAATCTATTGCAGAAGAGTGTGAAAACCAAGGCACACAGTTGAAAAGCCTTTATTAATACAGCTAATGCAAATCAAATGTAAAAAGAAAAATGCATATACATGTATAATAGCTGCTGCACCTGGACATTTTGTTCAATAAAGTGCATGGTTTTCACACTGTTGTGCTAGTGAAACACTGAAAAACGTCACTCCCATAATATAATCCTTGTTACAATAAGCAACAACACTTTGTATGAAGTATAACTAACTTGTCAGAACCTAGTTAAATGAACTTAAACCTAAACTTAACATTTTTGAAAATATTAAGTAAATGTCTCTTAATTATTTAGAAATCATAAATCATACTTATTTAAACTAATAAAATAAAGTCCATTTAATTGTTTCATGGCCAGGAATGTTGCTATTATGCACCAAAGATCCATTGTTAGAGTTTTTTCACCATCCATCAAAAAGAAGTTCTACTTTTCTCTGTCTTTGTTAGAAATGTAATACATTGATTGGTCGATCAAAACTAAATAGACTTCCATGAAATTGGGAGACATTTATTCTGATTTCTATAAATATATTATTATTCTTAGCACCCTCCACAAGTACCAAGCATGATCTTAATCTAGATTTTGATATGTCAACAATCAATGGACAGGTTTACATAACATTTTCTACAGATGTTTATGATCCTTCGGGGATGAAACCTAATGATTTTGTTGAACTCTTACCCTTTCCTCTTGCTCCCCCATCGTGAGGACAAAGTTAAGCCTGGCACTGAAGAAATGTCTAAATGAAAACAAGCAGATTATCATTCTCCAACTCCACAGAGAATGAAGCATTTTAAACTGTTAATGATCGCATGACTTTTCTTGTAGCGCCACCCCCGGACAAACTTTGCATTTTTTTGCTCCACTACTAGTAACACTTGAGGAAAAGCTACATCTTCAATGTTTTTTATTTGTTTAGGGTATGTTGAAAAAGACAAATTATGTTGCATGCTTTTATGGTTAAACTGGCATTTTCTTGCGTCAACAGAACATTACCCTACATCTGTAATCATTGTATGAATTTTGAGCATTGGTCATAATTAAACCTTTGACCCCTGGACCCTTTAAATAACACGGGTCAAATAAACTTTGTATTGGCATTGTAAAGTTGAGCACAGCAGCTGTTAAGACATAAAAGAAACGGCCAAAATGAAACTGAAAACAAGAAACATTGGCTCTACTCCTTAGAATACAAGTTATCCAACTGCAGTGGATAGAGCGTGTACCATATCGGCTCCAGCCTTCGTTGCAGTGGTCGCGGGTTCAAATCCGACCCGTGGACCCTAACTGCAGGTCATCCCCCCGTCTCTGTACTATCTAATAAAGCTTGAAAATGCCAAACAATAATCTTTCAAAAAGTATAATCTGGGTGATTTATATTAATCTGTTTTAAACAGTTCTCTTGTTGCGTGCCTCAAAGGCTCCGTCTCATCTGATTTACTGTTTTCGTGGAAAGTAATGCAGCCTGTAAAAAGCAAGAGAGTCTTAAATAAGGGGGAGCAGGTGATTGGCTGGGCCTCCTTGCTGCCTTCAAACTAAAATTAGGCCGAGGAAAAAGCTGCCACAAGGATCAGCTGTGAGACGGTAACTTCATCCAGGGAGAGTTCAGCTCAAAATCTCCTGTGCTGAGTTTTCTAGCTACCAGTGATATCTTGCCTAAAACCTAACCCTAACTATTATGAAGAGCATTCAGCACTCACACAAACATGATCAGTCATCCTCAATATGTGTCTAGAGGAAACTTTCCATCAGAAGCCAATGGAAAAACCTCTTCTTAAATGTAATATTTTATAAGGTACCACTTTGCATTAAGGGTACATTATTTAACTGTTAGGTTATACTTATATAAAAGCTTTATACACATTAACTGACTGCTAATAACTGCTTAGTTGATGCTTGGTAAACATCAACTTCGCATTAATTAACTGTTGTGCTTAGTACATTCTTTACACAGCATTAGTTAACTAAACATAATTAATGCTTAACCAAGTACTGACTAAATGTTAATTACCAAGCGTTAACAGTTAGCTGATGCCTAATAAGCATTACGTACACATTAACTATCCGCTAATAGCATCAACTAAGCATTAACTAACAGTTAATTAATAACCCTTATTGTAAAGTGTTACCATTAGTTGACACTTTTGATGCAAAATGATAGTAGTTGGACAATTTATTAATATTTGACAATAATGAAGGTTGTTTGAGCGAATTGTTGCTTTCTATTGTATACATTTAAATCAGCGAGACAACGAGAGAGAGACAGTGTGCAGGGATTTTTTTTTCCTATATTAATAAATGAAACAAAATGGAGGGCTCAGCAAAAGTAGAAAATCATTTTAATTTATTCAAGAAAAAGTGGTTATAAACATACAATCAGAAATGTATTAAAAGGCAGAAAATGTCTGCAGCAGTCAAGACACTGGGCTGAAGGCAACACTGAGTAAAACTACAAACATACACAGGGTAATCTCAACGTAGTGAAGGTTGTTGTCCTCAATAGGGATGACTCTGAAAATTCGACTATTTGAGGATTCCATAGAAGGAGCCTGATTTGACTGACAATCTCACAGGTCATAATAGTCGCAAAATTTGGTTATAAAACAGGATCATACTATTCTGGCTACATGGGGTGAGCTGAATGTCTGAATTTACATGGGATTGCTTAGTCTTTCCCAATGTAGCATGACACATCGCTTATTGTAGTATAATTATCAGAATTATACTGTTAATACAAATTTGAAAATAACTCATAAACTTCTGATCAATCTCTTAGTGTGCATGAATTGTAGATTTAGTCGCAATTAAATAAATTCTTATGCCAAGTCAAGAAGACAAACTGTAATTGGGTGTTCCAGCCCCTTTGTCATGGTGTGATAAAAAATGGTTGCCAAGTTCACAAAATGACAATATGGAAATGATTTGACTGTTACTCGACTGTAAGCAAGATTTGACCAATCAGATTTCCCTATGCAACTCTTAGTCGAGGACACCCCTAGGCCTTAACTACAAGGCTAATCCAAGACTTGATATACTTAAGCAATAGCTCACGACAGGCTGTGGAATGTGCTCATTATACCACAGTTAAGGGGCGTTCTTCGGCCCGATGCGAAGCAGAGTGTTTACTCTTACGCTTTGGCCTAGCTTTAATTCTGTTATTATTGTTATTAGTATGAAATTCTTTTGTTTTCGACAAAGTATGTTGTCAAATGTTTCAGATTGTTTTTAGCCAAAGTTTAAGTGCAGATCTTATGACGTAATACAGTGTGAACCATTAATTCTACCTGATTTGAAAAGGCAAACTTGTTCTATTCAAAAAGCCCTTTAAGTTTCACTACACACCATAATACAAGGGTCGACCATACATTAGGAATGATTCACCTAAACACTGTAGTGGAGAATGTAAGCTCACGGTCACATACACAGTAAATATACATAATAATAGAAACATATTGACCGAAAAAATACAAATGCAAATAGGAAATTGATTAAATATCAACATTTGATGGTCAGTACATTTGGGCTTATCCTTTTGGTTTGTACTCGCCCAACTGAGAGAAGCTGAAAAAGTAATTTAACAGATAACAAATGAAATATTGAGTCTGTGAATACTGCTCCTTTTAGTCTCTATAGCCAGTGTGTGTGTTTCTGTTGGATCAAGATGGGAAGAGCCAACTTCTCAGTAATCATCATGATACAGATCTGCAAAAAGACACAAATAGACAAGGTTAAATATACAGATAGACAATTATACAGTGGTCCAACTTACTATTAAGTAACTTTTTTTGAATTATAAATTTCATGCCAAGACAAATTTAAAAAAAAAAATGTTTTCAAATGTGCAAAAATCTTAGCAAGAGGTTGTACAGTTTTTTAGTCTTGATTCAAGACATTATTAGGCCTAAACTTTACAACTGACGAAATGTTTTGATCCTGCCTCACAATGACAGTTTTTGATTTTTTCCCCCTCTACCTAGGGTGCTGTAGCGCTCATGGCTGTCGCTTATGGTGCTGTGAACCAGTTGGGCCTGCTTTGCCAGCAGTACCCCCCTCCGCTGCTGCCCAAGCCTGGAAAGGACAACGCTCGGCTTCAGAAACTCCTCAAGAGAACCGCCAAGAAAAAGACTTCCGTTACAACAGCGCAGTCCGTCGCGCTTTTCCGCTCCAGCCTTTCCCCTGTGAACGAAGCAAGCCCGGACCTCGAGCACAGTGACCACTCCACTCCTCCAAAGACCCCGGAGACGCCCTACAGCCTCTTTCATGTCCAGCCCCCACCGTCCAGGTTCACCGTCCGGCCGCTGTATCAACATGTGGCGTCCCCGTACCCGCAGCATGGAGGTTTTGGCGGCAGACCGGCGCGGTACTCACCTCAAATGGTGTCGACGCCGCAGTACTCTTATCCGCAGCAGGCTACCCCAGTGTCCTCATATGGGACAGGGCCGACTCCGGGGCCAGTTGCTGCCCAGGTTGGGATTCCCCAAATATCCCTGACTGAGGCAACGGTACCGGCCACTGAAGTGAAAGTGTCAACGTTTGGTGGTGATACTCATGCCGGGCTTAGACCTGCTGCAACCGTAGGAACCCCACAGCCAAAGCCCTCAAGTTTAGGTCCTACTCCTTACGTAGCACCACCTACTCAAGCCATGACTCGCCCTCTCACTGTGTTGACCCCAATCGGCAAATCCAAAAGTCCACGACCAACGTTCAAAGCAACAGAACGTTCGAGATCTCCCAGACCGATGTTTGACGTCCCTCAGATCAGGATGTACACGGCGAGCACATCGTACTACGAGTCGTCCAAGACCCCGCCGGTTTATGACTCCGCTGGATTAACCGCTATTGGCAGCGCAGTGACTCAAAGTACATTGACAGAAACTAAACAAGATTTGGGTACAGTATTTGATGTCAGAAGAGGTCCCACACCAACGTCCCAGCCTAATCCATTGGGCACAGATTCTCCGAGAAAAACCCCAACTTTGGAAACCAAAAGAGTCACTCCGTCAATTGAATTAAAACGAGCCACACCAACGTCTGATATCAAGATAGCCGCTCCAGCAGTTGAAATCAAAAGAGTAAAGACTCCGACTTCTGAAGTCAGAGCTAAAACACCAACTTATGAGCTACAAACAACAAGAATTGCAGCAGGACGCCCCAGAACCCCAGCGTACCACACCGCTCGGGCCACAACGCCCAGCTTTGAAGTCTCAAGAACCAATCCTCTCTTGTTTGCAGTGTCGCCAATCACCGTCGAACCAGAGAAGTCAATAACGCCCCAGACAGTATCTGCTGCAAGTAGTTTGTCCGCTTCCCAAAGTGTGAAGACCACTGAAAAGCCTAAAAAGCCAGCTGAAACGATACTGAATGGGGACGTTCATGCAGTGATACCACCCACTGCAGCTAAACCAATTCAACAACCAAGTATAACAAAGTCAAAATCAGAGCCCGATCTGACGAAGGAAAAGATCGTAACTGCTCCTTCTGGCTCTAAAACTCCCACATTTGAGCCGGGAGCACCAGCAGTAGTGACTTCTGTCAGCCAGCCGAGGCCTAAGACTCCAACTTTCGAAGCATCCCGACTTCTGACCACATCCCTTGGCTACAAAAGACCAAGGACACCAACGTATGGGCCATCCCCGTCTGGTGCGTCACCTGTTCCCTTCCAGAGACCTAAAACTCCAACCCAAGTGGCTCAAAAATCAAGGTCTACCTATCGTGGGTTGACACCGGCGGAATACGCTGCTTATGGGGGAATCAGAACTTATACTCCAGCGTTTGGTATCGCCGGTATTACAACGCAGACTGAAGAGGAGGTTAAAGTAACACCAGAGAAACCCCCCATCCAAGAACCATCTATGAAGGAACAATCTACAATTGAGGTTCCTAAAGTCCAAGAAACCCCCAAAGTAGATGTAAAACCACCTCCGAAAGAGGAGAAAGTTGCTGCCGCCCCCGTTGTCCCTATAATTATTGTTTCGCAAGCATCTGACACCGTGGCAAAAGTGTTTACACAAGAGACAAGAACCGTTACCAGTCAGGTTGCAGCAAAACAAGAAACAACGGTGATTCAAGAAATGCCAAAGGCTAAACCTCCAACGGAAGAGGTGAAACGGAAGGTTGAAACGCCAGTACCAGTTCCAGAAGTTAAGCCTAAACCAAAAACTCCTGAAGTCAAACGTCCTTTACCCAAAGGGGACGACCAGGATCCTATGAAGGCTGTGAGAAAACTTTTAGGCAGAGATAAAGTCCAGACGGTGGAGCAGAAACCTGATCAGAAAGACACTCCCAAACCTGTAGTTGCCTCCGAGCCTAAAGCCGAAGTATCCAAGCCAAGTCCTGTTTCGGTTGTAAAGGCTGCAGCTACTGTGTCAATAGCAAGTGAAGACAAAAGTAAAGATAAGAAAGAAGAGTCAGCAGTGAAAGCACCTGAGAAAACACCTGAGAAAAAGCAAGTTGATGATTCCTTCCCGGTAGCTGAACCCCTCCTGAAAGTCATACAGAAGCCGAAGGGAGTGAAATCTAAACTGAGCGGATGGTCCAGGCTCAAGAAGCACATGGTAGTGGAGCAAGAAGAGCCAGAATTTCCAGCGATGGTTTCTCAGAAGGCGGCAGTGGCCCCCGGTGCAGGGCAGCAGGACCAGCAGGGTGACAAAGTGAAAAAGCCAGATGAGAAGGCCGTCGACAAGCCTGCAACTCAAGACGGGAACCAAACCGAAGCCCCTCCCATAGCCTTAAAGATGTGGGACGCGGTGCTATTCAAAATGTTCTCCACTGCAGAGAACATTATGCAGCAGATAGAGTTGAACAAAACCGAAAAGGAGAACGAGACAGACAAAGAGAAGGAGAAGCCGCAAGAGGGCAAGGCAAAGGATGAGCAGAAAGAGATACCTTCGTTTGCACACCGGCTGCCTGTGCTGCTATTTAGTCCAAAGTTTGACGCCAAAAGGCTTAAAGAGGCAGCGTCTAGACCGGTCACGAAAATGTCAACCGTTTTTGAAATGGGTCTGATTGGACGGAAATGTGATGAAGGAGAGAAAAAAGACTTTAATAAAACAGCAAGGGGGTTCCATTCTACTTAAGCTAATTAATACAATCATATACATTTATATATATATATTAAAGAAAAAAGAGCCAAGACAAAAATGTAAAGGAAAAAAAATTATATATGTTTAATGTACAGGTGCAGAAATCTTGCAGAATTCTTAGTTTTTGTGTGAAAAGAATGGCGTTTTATGGAAGTGTTTGTGTAGAAAAAAGACTCGGCCATGATCTTTATACTTGACAAATGCTCTGTGTTGCATTTGTGTGACTGGTAGTTTTTTTGAATGTTTGTATTTGTGTGTTAGCTGGAAAGAAAGAGAGCTACATTTGTCTTAAAGTCATTCAGACGTCACATCGGATTAAAGCTGTTATGTTTTAAGTAAATTCAGAGCTTCTCATTTTGTTCCTTTCAACACGAGTTCACAATAAATGGAGATGGTAAAGTTATGCATCTGAATATGTTCGGTTCTTGTAAAGAGAATTGACTGTGTTAATATTAAGGCAGTCAAGAATCATGATGTTATTTATGATGAACAGTTGCTTTTTAAAAGGTGCTACGAGGAACTTTTGAATATTTCTAAAACAGTCTAATTTTTCTTCTGATGTTCATAAATGACACATAACAGCAAACGAGACCATCCGTGAAAATAATGCTATTTTTATCTAGTTTTTCTTAATGCCTTTGTCATGGGTACGCTCAACCAGGAACAACAGCTGGCGTGGTAAAAACACTACTGCTCTTGTCCAAAGGGAGGCGCTATAGTTCACACAAACTGAAAGTTCCTTGGAGCACCTTTAAGTATAAAAGTCAACTTAAAGTAATACATCAAAACAGATCTTTCACAGTATCTGTATTTTTATACACAGAAAAGTCAAAAATGTCAAACTCAAGGATTTTAAGACAAATCATTATGAATTTTTCTTAAATGATCATATTGATATCCGGTTTTATTCAAAATGGTGCTACTTGCCTTAGGGTAAGACCTCTGACTAATGGTAATGGATGTGTTTGTGTTATATAAAATATATATTTAGGCTGCAGATGGTTAAGTTTTGTTACAGTCGCAATGAAACAACATTTAAAAGTATTTAAAAGCATCTTAATTTGACCTTGGTCGGACGTAATGCAATTAAGGGAGACCACTAATTGGACATTACAAAAATAAATACAAAAAAATGGTTTTATTGGATTTTGGGGCAGCAGGCAGGAGAGGAATGTGAAATGTGAAATTTATTGTTTAATTGTTCAATTTATTTTCAAAATACTTAAGGAGTGCAAGATGATTATATGAATGTACAGAATGTCAACATTTTTAACCAGTAAAGAGGGGTTTTTCAAGATAATTTCTTGGCATTTTTATGCTTTTATTAAATAGTTCGGAGAGAAAGAGATGAAACGACCCGGGCTGGATTCTAACCCGGGTCTGCTGTGAAGAGGACTGAGACTCTATGTTCTAAAAATCACTACCTCATTACTTTCGGTATAATTAAGATTAACAACATCATTTTTCATTTTCAATATGTAGAGTTGCGCAAGGATTTATTTATTTTGCATCTATAAAAAAGCAGCATGTTGCTTTAAGGGACTGTGAAGACGACATAGTGTTTTGCCATCAGCACAACTTTTTTGTTGTTGATTGTTTTGAGGGTACTATATAGTTGATAAAATAAGGACTTAAGGACTTAAATGAAAGAACGAATGGTATACAGACAGTAATGCACTCCTTAGTAAATACAGCTCTGGAAAAAATTAAGAAACCACTCCAAATGTTAAGTGTCACTTGTTTTAATATTTACATGCATAGGTTGGAGTAGAATGAACATTTTGGTATAAAATAACCGACAACCTTTCTACCAAATTCCAATAAATTTTTTGTCATTAAGAGCATTTTCAATTAGTTATGTAGAGATTAAGATTTAAGAAAAATACAGACTGGTCTCTTCATTTTTCCGGAGCTGTAGATAATTTAACTTGTTAGAAAATGTTGTTGGTTTCATTGTGACTTGAAGAAGGCGGCTAAAATAAAAGCTGATGTAAGTTGATAGAGAAGAACAGTGAAGAGCGGCCATGATGGGATGTCTATGGGACAGTGGACTGTGTAACTGTGTAGGGGTCAAAACTCAAGATCCACAGACGGGTTATTTAGATGACGTAATGCAGGGTGAATTTTGATTTAGTTTAATTACATTTTTTTGAATGTGCCGATTTTGTTTTTCTAATTATATATTTATTAATTTATAATGATTGTGTGTTTTTTGGAGTTCTTGGTTGTTTTACATGTTAAGGTAGTTTTAAGAAATAAGGTCACCTTTTAAAATCGAATAAGCAGAGTTGCTCTAATCTTAATTTAAAGTTTCTTTCTAATGTTGAACACTTATTAGCTGTTACAATTAATTTATGTAGAAGGGATATCGATTGCAGGGTTCATGGTCTGTCTGATCATTATGAGTTTAATGTTCTGGTGTTAAAAAATATATATATATACTGTATATATATATATTTAAGATCAATGAAAAATTTATATTATGAAGTAGTTTGTTTATTAAAAAAAAAAAAAAAAAAAGTTTCCTTACTTTGGACCTAAGGAATATATGAACTAAATAAGTAAATGAAAAAAAAAAAAAAGTAAACAATTTAAATTGGTAAGAAAATAAATGAAAACATATCTAAAATCAATGCAAATTTTGAATGATGAAGTGTTTCGGTCCCAAGAAAAGACAAAATAAATAACAAAATTCTTTTTTTAAACAAAATAAATTGTTGGAGGGTTTGGAAACATTTGGAAAACTTGTTATACATATTAATTGGACGTTAATCTGGCAATAAATAAATACGTTTCAAAACCAATAAAAGTTTCTTATGTCCTTTATTTTTTGTTATATTGAACCAACTGATAATTATTACAAGAACCAGTCTGCACTTTGTAAGAGGTATTTTATAAGGGAAAAAAATAAATACAAAATATATATTCTGTATAATGAATAGTACTTATCTTACATCTTAGTATTTACATAGTAAAACCAACTGTGACTACTTTGTTAACAGATAATGTACTTCCTGTATTTACTTTTCCCTGTGTTATCTCATCACTGGTCTTTTATTTTGAAGTGAAGCACTATGCATTGTATTGTTTTCTCATGTAAAGCGTTCTGTACAGAAGGTGCTACAAATAAAGTTTGATTTGAACAACTTCTGCCATTTTTTGACTAGTGAATTCACGTGTTCCAAATCTTTTTGCTGTTCTACATACTGCAGCTTATCATAAAAAGTATATAGTTTAAATGCAGTATAGGCATACAAATGGGACATACCTTTACTCAGTGGTGGACAAGTACATTTATACAATTTCCTTCTACGAGGCAGTTTGTAGCATCTAGTGTGAACATGGCGTAAGACTTTCATGTGTTTCTCACCATTCTTTCCGTTAGTGAACTCTCCTCTGTCCTCGTCATCCACAGGAATCTTCTCATATTTTCCGTGACCGGTGACGATAAATTTGTACTTTTTACCAACAGCTGAGTTCTGAAGAGAGAAGAGACACATTTTGTTCACTTTAAGGTAGGTGCATATGATAAAAAAAGATAAATAGAAGATTGCATCATTATCTTTGCCAATTGATTACTTACATTTTCCAGAAATGTTTTAATAGATATGCAAATTTGTCAATATATAACTTGTCCTGTAACATTAAACAGTTGAACTCTGTATCGACCATATCTGTACCATTGCTTGTGATTTCAGCAATAATATCTTCTCACCAATGTATGTGTGTCCATGCCCATGTTTGTGTGTTTGAGTTAGTGAGTGAGTGAGTGAGTGAGTGAGTGTGTGTGTGTGTGTGTGTGTGTGTGTGTGTGTGTGTGTGTGTGTGTGTGTGTGTGTGTGTGTGTTTGTGAGTGAGTGAGTGAGTATGTGTGCTCACCTTAGCTCCTTTGCTGTGTTGCCCTGACGATGAGTCTCTAATCCCCTCCCACATGTTCTTTTTCTGCATAACATCTCCAGGTTTCACATCCTGAAAAAAATCCACCAGTAATCAATAATCAATAACACAAACATTATCCATATTCTGAAATGTTGATCAAGCAGCCACAAAAATACAAATATAGTGTATTCACTATCAATTATTTTCCATATATCCTGATCCTATTGCAAATGCCTAACACAAATTCAAATACAGCCAGGTTCTTTCAAAATGCATTTTCTGACCTAAAGTAACCTTCAATTTTTAATTTTGCATTAATTCCGCATACTATTTCTATATCTGTAATATAATTAAACATGAGTTTGTTCCTCATCAATTTGTATTTAATAAATAATTAATTTTATGTGAAAACAATAAAGTGAATCCAGCAAATGAAGAATCTGTGTTGAAATTGTTGTATCGTTTTTCTCCACAAGAGGGAAACCTCACATAACTTTAAAGCTGCACCTGAATGCACCACATCACTGTCAGTCAGAATAGTATGAATACGAAGCTTCTTTCAACTATTTTATAAACAGATAACTAACTTTAGTCCGGAGAGGTCCCCACATGGGTCTAGGGCCCCTAAAGAGCCATATGATCATTTCGTCAGGGTCCCAAGATGTTTCATAGGAGAGAACAGGCTGAGTTTTTTTTTTTGCTTTTTCATAAAAAAAAAATGCATGCTCTTTAGACTTAAAAAAAAATATTAAAAAAATGTAAACCATGTGAGCAGTTGAGAGGGGGAATATATTGAGCAAATACAAAGTGGAGAACCACTGGTTTAATCTTAAACAAAATAATATAAAATAATATACCATTATATTTTAATTAACTTTTAAACTGTTTTTTACTGTTTAATCAAAAACCAAAAAAAATCTTCATGTTTTTTGCTAATTTAAAATAAAACAAAATATAATATTTAATGGCATTTTTAGCTGATTTAGCCATTATTTCTTAATGAATCATGACTCTAATTTCAGTCACAAAAATTTCAGAGGAAGAAGATGAGGAGAATGTAAGATGCTGAGTTTGTGACTTACTGCTGGTTTACTGGGCGACTGTCGGCTGTCGTCACCTGGACCTTTAACCCACTGAGTGATCAGTCCGGCCACACCCACCTTCAACCCCTCAACGTCCTACAGCAGAAAAATATAATAAAGGTTTTCATCCGTTACAAAGAGTTTTTAGTCTGTTGCTTTTATAGGTACACATCTCACACATGAGTCAGCGATTCTGGAGATTGTGCCATCTGGTATGTAGGGGCCCACCGTAGCCAGCAACATGCCCCTTTACAGAGCCTAGGCTGTTTATTAACACTGGATTTTTTTTCCAGCAGACACAAAGCACGGACAGGTAGCAGATCGTGAGGAGGTATTCACGATTTCATGATTTCTACAAAAAGTGATTCTGACAACAAACGTTCTCCAGAATCACTGAATCCACCTTTAAAGTGTATGTCTGCTAAATGTAGCCTGTCCGTCCTGTGAGAAGCTTGTATCTACTCTTAAAATTCCAGAAAAGCATTTGATGTTGGTAGGATAGTTTAAATTAAAATTGTAAAATGTTCAAGATAATTGGACTTATGGGCTGAGGGGCGTGGCCTTTCAAACATTGTGTTATTGTTGTGTAAATGGTTCTGGCATTTGTGGAGCCCCCTATGGGTTGGTATCAAAAATCTTAGGGATGCGTACTATGTTTTTGCATGCAACAGTGAGAGAGCACATTAAAAAAGTGGTGGAAGAATAGAAATTAGAGATAAGATTAAGTATGGTGATTAGAAATATGTGATTTCAAGATTCAATAATAGTTATTTGTCATATGCACAACAATTACACCATCAGTCATTGGCAATGAAATAATTCTTAAGTCCCAGTGTAGGGGTTGGAGCAGTTCTTAGTGTTTTTTCTCACCTTGCATGATGCTGCCTTGGTGGGACTTTGGCTCCAGATGTCTCCGGCTTCAAACAGGTTTTTCTTTGCAGCGACGACCTCAGGAGAGCTGGGCAGGTCGCTCAGAGCCTTCACTGACCGCACCTCATGGGAGGTCTACACAACAAAAATAATTACAATTAAAATTAATATTTATGTATCAAATAATAATTAAATGAATAGGGTATTGCATTCCTTATAGTGCTAATTTATTCTACTGTGGATTTTACTAGTTGCTTTACAAATTAATATTTCTGAACACATTGTGATGAGTGTTGTGTGATTTTTCCAGTAGAAACATTTGATGATTTCATCTTAGGAAATATTAGGATTTTTTTCTCTTGAAATGTAATTTTCTTCTTCCTCAAAATGGCCCTCATCCTTGATTGTTCTACTGCTTTACTTTATGGTAAAACATTTTTTATTTCTATAATTTTCTGCACTTTATATTCCACCAGTACCTTTTAAAGCTTTCCATGAATTAAAGGTGTCTTGTGTTAACCCTAGAGGTCGTTCACTGAGCTGTTTATCGTCATGAGAACCGCCTGAGGTGAACCGTGTAAAAACATGAAGCGGAAAGACCAAAATAAAGAGTTCAGTGTTCCAGTCATATATCTGTCACCGAGCAACCAGCTGTGATGTCATCGGTCCAGGTGTTGTAGAGATTAGAGTGATCGCCGTAGCAACACACACACACGCACGCACACACATACACACACACACACACACACACACACACACACACACACACACACACACACACACATTATACCACAAATAATTTTCTACCCGGCGACTGGTTTACAACAATAAGAGTCAAAAGGGTCATCTGTTGCTGTTGCTGAGTTTGCAGTGTGTGTTTACCTCGACAGTTTGTGTGTGTGTGGGTGTGTGTGTGTTTGTATGTGTGTGTGTTTTCGTTTGTGTCTTTTAGTGTGTGTGTGTGTGTGCCTGTGTGTGTTTTAGTTTGTGTCTTTTGTGTGTGTGTGTGTGTGTGTGTGCATGTGTGTGTGTGTGTGTTCTTACCTCCACTGCGTGTGCGTACTGCTCCAGCTTGTCATCGATCTTGGGCAGCAGGACCAGAGGCTGCGTCTTCTTGAAACTGTTACTGAAAACAAGACAAAATGCAACCAGTTAAAATCAGGGAACGGTTCCATAAATTCTACCTGAACTCACTTTGCAAAGGAGACATCACCTGCCCTGTTTGTTCCAGGGGCCTTAGGGCCTTTTCTAAATGTTTGACTTTTTTTTCGGGCCATCTACTGTATATGCTGTGGAAGAAGTTAATTAGAAGTAATTGAAAATGTTCCAACAAAAATAATGTATAAAGAGACATTCTGTGTTTTATTGTGTATGTACTGTATATGTATTATATGTATTGTATATAATGTACGCATAAGTGTGTAGATATTGCCAAATTTGTATATTCATTCGATAATTTGTGAGAAAAAATGGTATTGCAGAAAATAGTAGTTTTAATGTTAGTGTCTGCTGTAGCTGTAAGTCTGAGGAGGATATTTTTACCTTTTCTTCAGCGAGCGATTCAGCGACTCTGTTCTCTCTGTGATCTGTAACACAAGAAAAAGGAAATTAATACATCAGAGGAACAGGACTTTTTAAAAATTGGTTTCAGGAGTGTCTTTACAACAGTTTGTGTCTGTGTTTTGGCCAAAGACCTGCACAAACTCTGTCAAAGAGAAAAAAAACATCAATATGGAAACACACTTCTTCAGAGGCAAACAAAGGGTGAATCTAAAGATATGAAAATGGAAAATCTCAGCCGGATTTTCCAGCTATGGAATGTTTTCTATGGTAATTTTTTCGGTTTCTTTTCTTTTAAATTTCAGAACGGATATGGACTGAACGATAGATACACGTATTTGTATCTACATATGCATCCATCTTCTATCCAACCCAGTTGTATTGGCAGGTTTGTGTGAAACCTTGTTTGGTATATATTGATGCAGAGAAAAATAAATTGTTTGTAGTCGTGACGTGCGGAAATAAATTCATCAAAGAAATGTCATGAAGATCTTGAACAGTCAAACACAACTGAGGAAAAACGTTTGACACAAATCATTCCTTTTTATACAATTCTTATTTGAATTTGCATATAAAAGTGTGTGTACATCTCTTTTGTCTGTTCTTGCTTAAACCTTGAGGTGCAGAACACACATGCAGTGTCATGCACATAAGATTTCCATCCAAAATCACTGACTTCAAATCCATGAACTAAGCCAGAAGCCTTTCTTTCTTTGTATAAATCGTGAGCAAGAATAAATAAAAAGTATATTTCGGGACAGCAGGCGCTCCAGACAAGATCTTAACTTGTTATTATGTAGTGTATTTTTGTTACATTTTCTAAACATGCTGTTGGTGATGCCAGAAGACGCTGGCTTTTCAAACACCCACACAAACACACACACATGCAACTTACACGCAGAGCCTGAACCCATCTTCTGAGAAGGTAAAGCAGTTATTTGTCATCAGGTTTGTCTACGGGTTTTAAAAAGCAACATCAACTTTTGCTTGCAGACTAAACGCTGTACCCATTGTAATTTAGTTAAAGCACCCTGTAATTCAGCAGGTGTTATAAAACAGTTGTCTTAAATTGTATATATTGTATAATGGGCGTATACAACTGCTATGACGTCCATCAGTTTGTATAGTTCCATATCACTTCGCGACTAAGGAAGTAACGCAGGTAGTTTGTAAACAAATGGATGTATATGTATACATCAACGCCCCTTAACTGTGGCATAATGAGCACATTCCACAGGTTGTCGTGAGCTATTGCTTAAATATTTAATAATGATGAGATATTGTATTGTTAAACAACCTCTTCTTTAAACTCAAAGTCACTCATGTACCTTATTGATTTAGTAGATTTATCAGGTCAAATCAAATCAAATCAGTTTTATTTGTATAGCCCAAAATCACAAATAGCATTCGTCTCAATGGGCTTTACATTCCATACAATATGATACAGTATGGTACAATATGACACAACATGATACAATATGAAACAATATGACACCCTGCCCTTACACCCTTAGCTCGGCTGAGAAAAAACTCCCAGTAAAAAACCCTTTACCGGGATTAAAAAAAATCGAAGATCAGGTGATTTTTACCTTGTGTGTTGGAGCTTTGGGGCTGAAGGGAGTGAACATCTCGTCTCCGTCGCTGCTGCTCGTACTCAGGCTCTTGATTCTCTGCGCTGCCTCAGACCTCCGGCGCTCGATGTCTTCTTTCATCTGCTTTCTCTCCTCCTGGGAGAATATACAACAACACTGGTTAAGCTAATCAGCACTGTATCGTACACATGAGTCTGATAGTTAGAGTTGCAAAAACAATCTTGCAACTCTTACTTTAGCTCTAACCTACTACACCATGAGTGCACACATGAATATTTTCACTTTTAAAGCTAAAATACTTCATTTATTGGCCACTAGAGGGCACAATGACACAAAATCTAGCTTAAAAAAACCATTATCTTATTATGAAGTAGTTTTGGCTATCACAATAACAACCATTGGACATCCAACCAGCCACTGGGAAACATATTTGGCTCATATGCATGGCCAAATTTGCAAAAAAAACCATCAGAAATTCATGTCAAATATTCTCATCACCTCCTCTTTGACAGGTGGACTTTAACTTGTGTAACAACATTCACCTCTTCTTTGTGAATGCGTAGCTGCTCCTCTCCCTCCCTCCGTCTGTCCTCCTCCTCTCTTCCTCTCCTCCGCTGCTCTCTCTTTCTCTGCAGTTCTTCCAGCTCGAGCTCCTCCACCGCCTGCCGCTGCCTCAGATGCTCCAGCTCCTGGTTTTCCTTCTGCTGAAGACTCTGACGGATCTTCACCAAACGCTGCTCTGTTTCCAAGATGGCCACCGACTCCTCTGGCTCCATCACTCTGCTGCAATCAAACCAGGGAGGGGTTAAAGTGAGTCACGGGAGGCAAAAACATGTCTTCTGTCAAGCTAGGACAAATATAAGGTCCATTTAGGTGTTAATTCTAGATGTGTCCTTCACAGATATGCAAATGTATACATAATTTGCAAAATCTGCAAAGTCCACCATTTTCAAAAGACAGATAAGGTGCTCTGATAGCCACGCCACCACTACTGTGGTATCTATATAAAGCCCAGGATGTCCTCTTGACAACACAGTAGGTGTTCAAACAGATTGCATGAATTACGCTTGACTTAGAGGCCTTAGACTCATGTCCCTCACAGGGCACAACAATTAATTGCCATTTCTTAGGAGGCTATGGCTACTTCAGATTCTCCAGGAGTACAGTTTGAAGTTCTGGAACTCTATGCATTATGGCGAGTTTCTGTGAAATGTTGATACATTTTGAAGCTTCATTTTACTCTGACTAGAATCGGAATCCATTGCAGACAACAAGGATACTATGTGGACACCTTGTTTTTAATATACTTTTGTCAAAGTCGAGTATAAGGTTGAGTATTTGCTTTCTTTTTTGAATGCTGCAACTTATTTCTCAGACTTTCTTCTCAACGTCTCAAATAAATTGTCAAAAGTGAAACATAAACAACACACTACAGACCTGGTGGCTCTTTTCGTCTTGCTGCCAGTGTGTGATGTCACTTCCTGTTTGGTGACGTGTCCGTTGGCGTCGTGCTGAACGAAGACTTTGGATGTGAAGGAGATTTTCACTTCTTTTCTTTTCTCCACCTGAACATGATTTAACACAATCGATTAGTGGACTGCACTACAATACTACATGTCATTTAGCGGGCGCTTTTATCCAAAGCGACTTACAACTGGAGCACACATTCATACACCGATAGCAGCAGCTACCAAGCTAACTATCAGGAGACATTTAGAGTTCAGTGTCTTGCTCTGGGACACTTGGACATGTGGCGGGGAGACTGGGGATCGAACCACCAACCCTATAGTTGCGGGTCCACCACCCTATCCACTTCGCCACAGGCCCCCTGCAGCCATATCTGACCAGATACCGATATTCTAGTGGATCGGATCGGTCCCATTCCTAATTTACTTTAATTTGAAAGCAATCTTAGTAGGAGTGTCCCCAACAAATCGAACCCTGGTGCAGACGAAACAAGCAAACTCTGATCCGACTGAAAACGTGGGTCGTGGTTTCACTTGTAAGTGAATTCAATGAAGAGGAAAAACACCACACTATAAACAAAGAGCTGAGCGCCAAAATTTTCCCTCAAAACAAGAGTTTTCACTCTTGTCTAGGGTTAGGGTTAGGACCACCCTTTTGGGACCACTTTAGGTAGGGCACTGTTTGCTTATTTTGGTACCCTACCCAAAATTTTACAGTGTAAATGCAAATAAATATGTGTCGTGCTGCTCCGTTGGTCCGCTTGACATGTTATGTCTTGAACTTGAATTGCACCGAGTCTAGTGAACCATAGGTGTGAAAGCAATTAACCTAAAAGTAAAAGTAGTCCCAGTAATGTGTTTAGATTTCAAGCACATTTCAAACCTTGAAAACACGGGATTTAATATCAAGCTTTTTCCAAACTTTCCGGGTTCTGTAAAAACTAGGTGTTGGTTTGAAAGGGACCAACAACATCACAGTGGTTTGGTTTATGAAGCCTTACCTCTGCATTGGGCCTTTGCATCTCAACACTATCCACCTCTTCCCCCCGCTCCTGTCTCTGCAGTCGGGTAGTGGAAGTAACCAAGGCCCTGGCGCCTGTCTTCTCCGTTAGGCCTACAGTTGCTTTGGTCTTCATAGTAACAGCTGTGTCTGCGATGCGTTCAGGTACGGCTTTGTTCACGGTATTTTCCGGTTTCATGGTGTTGTTTGTTTTGCTGGTCTTGTTTATCATCACCAGCTCTTCATCATCCTCCTCCTCTGCGCCCTGACCTAGCTTCTGTAAACGCTGCTGCTGTCTCTGTTTCTCTCTGCGCTGAGTCCAGTCACTGAAACCTTCGTCTTCCTCCAGTGATGGAGAACTTCTTGGCTTCAGTCCACCGTCATACCTGAAGATAGAGGCCGGAAAAGAGGGTTAGGTATTTACATAAGTGAAACAGAAGCGCGCACACACACACACACACACACACACACACACACACACACACACACACACACACACACACACACAAAGAGGCCAGAAAAGAGGATCAGTACAATGTATTGACATGTATGTAACTGTACTATGGCTGACCCTGTGTGAGGACCCCCTCTGGAGTGTGGGAACTTAAGAGGGGAGATGAGAAAAGATGAATTTCAATGTAACCATTGATACATAAAGTAACTTAACTTAATAGGATCACAATCTTTAACTTATAGATGTCCTCATGAAACTTTGTCAGTTGATTACAGAGTACTTGTACATCAAAACAATCATTTTTTGTTTCATGATTAGCTCAGAAATGTCTGAATTAATATTTAAACGTGGTCATATCTAACTAATTATTCAAAAATCTACCAAAAACCAAAATCAAGACCTTTATTTTATTTTTACAAATTCAAAATATATGGAAATGAGTCCATCTCTCCATCGTCTCTCCACGCCCGATCTAACATTTACTTGATTGATTTGAGTTAAATTTTGCCTTGTCGTGTTCTGAAACAATCTGTTAATTATCATCCATTTAAATTCTTTGTTCTAATCTTTTTAAATCTCTTCTGGTGGAGATTTAACTTGTTGGTTTTGAGTCTTGAGAAGCTATCGTCACATGGTCCTTTATCCGACAGCAGCTCTGGTCTGGCCTACACAGTGGATCTATAGGTTTCTGTCCGTCAAAAAGCTTTCAGTGATTTTTGTAATGAGCCTTTGAGTGCATCAGTAAACACAGGCTCAGCCCGGCTGCACTGGGGCGATCAGTGAGGGGACCAGGACCATCTTGTCCACTAATTTATAAGTGCTACGAGGAACTTACAGTTTGTTAATTCTACAGCCCCGGAGAAAAATAAGAGACCAGTCTGGATTTCTCTTCAATCTTCATCTCTACATAACTTCATGGAAATGCTCTAAATGACAATATTTGTATTGTGAATTTGGTAGACAAGTTGTCAGTAGTTTATAAAATACAACCAAAATGTCCCTTTTACTCAAACAGATGCCTATAAATAGTAAAACAAGAGACACTGAACATTTGGAGTGGTCTCTTCATTTTTCCCGGAGCTGTATATCTTCAGAACTTCTTCAACTTCTTGGCTGTAGTAATCAACAGCTGAAACATTTCTTGGGCTCTCCAGTTTGTAAACGCTGCCATACTGAGAAACACAGAGAGTTTTGTGGAGCTGAAAATAGGCTTAATCAACTTTGTATCAACTCATTTGGCGTTGACTTAAATCTAACCGACATTCTATTCTGTTATACTAAAAAGTTACACACTATGGCTTTAAAAAAGGCCATTTGTTTTTGGACCATTTAACATTGTTAACAGCTGAGACGTCTCGGTCCAGACACAGAGTGGAGTAGATTAAACACAGCAGGGTAATCCACCTCTCCTCTGATTGGTCTATGTAATCACACAGTAACATTAGCCGGCCAATGAATGATCAGCGTTCCCACACAGCTGAAATAACAACCAATCAACAACAGGAAATGGTAACCGGACAGTGTTTCAAAGATATTTCAAACGTATCCGGGATTCTCTAGAGTTTATTTAGGCCTTTGACATCAAGTTTGTCGTAAATATAGTTTTGTTTTTTCTATGATGTCACCACTAAAGAAACAAGAACACACACACACACACGCAAATGCATACACACAAACAAACACACACACACACACACACACACACACATATACACATATATAGAGCTAAAATATTAGGAATAGGAAGGACTTAAATCACGGTTAACATAAACTAATATTGACTGATGTTATGAAACTAGGAAACAAACACTGGTGTCCCAAGGTAAAGTCCTACAGGTTGTTGACCCTTTCATTCAACTCAAACTCGGGTCATAATCACTCTGTTCCTAGAATGTAAACAGGTGTCGTTTTGGGGGAAAACTTGTACCTCAGAAATCTCTCCCACACCCAAACATGGAATGAACCAGAATGCAAAGTTCGACAGACCAAAAGGGCCCAAAACTGATTCAGTGAAACTAAACATTTGTGGTGTTGGGTTTAGGGAGCGGCGGTTCTTTCCTGGTGTGTAACATCAGGACTCGTCACATGTTTAAAGTGCAGCTCAGTGTTGACTGTCCTGAGTCTGAGCAGAGTAAACATCATCCATGACGCCTCTGCACACGTCACCAACACAACCACACAGCTGCAGCATACAGAATAGCATGATCCAATTCATCTTTCCCTTATATTTGAGCTGTTATTTTTAGTGTAAAACCAAACTTAAAGGTGCACTGAGGTGTACTTTTAGTTTGTGTTAATTCTTGCAGCCCCCTTTGGACAAAAGCGGTAGTGTTTTACTATGCCATAGCTGTTGTTCCTGGGTGAGCGCACCCATGACAAAGGCATTCAGAACAACTATATAAAAATAGCATTATTTGAATTGATTGACAGACAGACAGACAGACAGACAGACAGACAGACAGACAGACAGACAGACAGACAGACAGACAGATAGATAGATAGATAGATAGATAGATAGATAGATAGATAGATAGATAGATAGATAGATAGATAGATAGATAGATAGATAGATAGATAGATAGATAGATAGATAGATAGATAGATAGATAGAGCTTCTACCCCCATGGACTGAGAGTAATCAAAGTGTGTTGTGTGTTCCCAGGAGATGGCATAAAGGAATTCACTCTACATTCCTGACATGATTAAGACACCGGTGAATGGGGCCCCAATGCATGCTGGGAGTGAGTGCATCTGTCAGCACACAATTGGCCTTGTCCTGGCGACTTTTTCTTTTCTGGGAAGTCCACATGCACCTGGACATATTACTGGCAAGGAAACAATGTTGATTTTGTTTATCAAAAATTATGATTTTTTTAAGGGTCACTATGCAGTTTCAGAGGAGGGGGATTTGTTTGCATTTCACAGAGCCTGCAGTTAGTTTACTAAACATATTTTTCTCTACATGTAATTCTTTAGTATTGAATAATTCTATCATCATAAATCAAAACTAAAATATTTTGAGGCACCTGGAACCAAACTTAAGACTAGAATATGTTTGTAAACCAAACTGTGGGCCCTGCTGCTGTAAACAACAACAACAGTGAAACAGTAACTTAGTAGTGTAGGGTTTCTGAAATACTACAGAACCCAAGCCGTTTTAGGAATTAACCATTTTTGTCAATGAAAATATAAATGTGTGAGATGTTTTAAAAGATAAACGTCCACAGATTCACCGTTAACAAGGTCAGAAAGTATTGACAGACGTGCCAACACATTCTTGCTTGATGGGTTAGATGTGGTTGTCCATGCAAATGCTAAATAACAGCAACAACTATTGGGTGAAAGATTGATGTTTACTTCAGCGAACATCTGTGTATTCAAACCCCACTGGTGTTTGACCCCTCTGACCCCCTTTAGAGACAGGAAATGGTGCTGATCATTTTCCGGGTAGGGAGGGGGGGATTTTTAAAGCTATATTGCGTAACTTTTTCATAAAAATGAATGACAGTTAAGTTCAGGCCATTGCCAAATAAGTTGACACAAAGTTGATTAAGCCTATCAGCTCCACAAAACTCTCTCTGTATTTCTCAGTATGGCAGCGTTTACAAACTTGTGTCTGTCTTGCCCCCCCCTGACACTGGTGCAGGAGCTCAGAAAGATCCCTAAGAAGAGCCCAAGAATTGTTTCAGTTGTTGATTCTACTGCTAAGAAAAAAACCTGTACGTACAGCAGAAGGTAAAATCCATGCACGCGCGTCGCGCACTATAGCTTTAAGTCACATTACATCATAGCTGTGTCTAGCTGAATTACAGGCTAGAGTGAGGCTACATCATGTTGTGTCACCGCAGGCTGAAGTGTGTGTGTGTGTGTGTGTGTGTGTGTGTGTGTGTGTGTGTGTGTGTGTGTGTGTGTGTGTGTGTGTGTGTGTGTGTGTGTGTGTGTGTGTGTGTTAGTCTGCAGGCAGCTGGGCCTGTGATGTGGATGAGGAAAAGGTGTTTTTAGATGTAAGCGGTACTTAAAACGGTCTCAAATTAAACGTCGGTTAAAAACGCCACAAGCATTGACATGACGGACGGCGGTTTGGTTTTTCCCCAGAGACACTTTGTAGTAAACATTCCTGTGAGGCTGTGTAATGAGAAAGCAGCTGTGAGGGGTGTGTGTGTGTGTGTGTGTGTGTGTGTGTGTGTTTTTGTGTGTGTGTGTGTGTGTGTGTGTGTGTGTGTGTGTGTGTGTGTGTGTGTGTGTGTGTGTGTGTGTGTGCGTGCGTGCGTGCGTGTGTGTGTGTGTGTGTAGGAGGGTAGAGGTCCTTAACAGCTATTCCCATTGGAAACATTTGATTTTATGTAAGCAGACATTAAAGCCCATGTAAACCGGAATACACAAAATCCTTCTATGTTTGTTATGTCATTTGGGGAGTTAGTTGCCTTTTTCTAAGCATCTGAAAAGAGTTATAGGCATATTTATCAATCCAGATTAAAGATATTGTAATTTACGTTTGATAAACTTTACAGAAATGTGGTTCAGATGAGGCTATGGGCTTTGCTCTGGTTCTTATGACACGATAAGTATTTTCAACCAATCACGGCAGTTCTCTGCCCAGACATCCTATAAGAACAACAAGTTTTTATATTATTTATGAGCATTTCTTTTCGATCAGATTTTAAAAGCGTATTGAGAAACCACATCCAACTTTGATATAAAACACACACACACACACACACACACACACACACACACACACACACACACACACACACACACACGAACACACACACACACAGAGGTGTCTCATATGGAAAGCTTAGCTGGGAAAAAAAGATTAGAAACATTTTAAATTCAAACAGCTATCACCATGAAAAACACAGTCACAGTTAGCAGCTTGTTCAGGAGACCGTTCGACATCAGGCGAGTGGATGAATGATGTCCAGAGCTTATTTACTTCCTGGGTTCCCACCATTAAAATGGAACGAGAAATTCATCAACTGTGTGATGTCATAGTCAAATTTTTCACTTAACATGATTTATGATGAAGTTATGTCTTCTAGAAGTTTGGTTACTAAGGACGGCATATTTAATGGCCTGTAGTGGTGAGATTGTAGATGTCAACGCTCCCTTGCTAACCCTTCCCTTTAGGTGAATTTACAGAAAGCTACGGTGGCTTTCAAGGACAAGAAGCTATGGTTACTAAAGATGGCATCATCCACCACTGCCTCAAGTCTTTCCACAATATCAAGTGATGAGGTGAAGATGTATTTAGTTATTTATTCTATAGTACTTCTTCTTCTTCTTGGTCTTCCAACAGGTGCATTTCCCCAGGATGCCCACTATATATAAAATCGCGTAAGGCTGTTAAGTTTGTCCGTTCTGTGCTACTGTAGAAACATGGCGGTGCAACAAGTGTTCTCCAGAATCACTGACTCCACTTTTAATTCCTAACACAGACACATAAACCCTGTACAGTACTTATATGCTTTCCTATATATAACAAAAATAAACACACATGGACCTCTGTATGTACATCAAGTGCTAATACAAATTAAAGAATATAAAAGAATAAATAAAATAAACACACATACATACTTAAAATGCTTATTTTGGAGTAATGATGATGTCAGGATGGAATGTTTGTTTGCCTTTAATGTTTATAAGTTAAAGCCTCTTTGGATGAAACGTCAGGATGGTGTATATCGTTAATGTTAGTGTTGTTTAGCATCTATTTTTGGTTTTTGGTCGGTCTGTGTTTTTTAATGGTGTCTTGTAAGCCCTAGTGGGCTGGGCATGCTAATGCATGACACAATAATAAAATATTCAAATCAAAAAATTATTCAAATCAAATCATATACAAATGAAAGAATATAAAATAAATAAATGATATAAAATGAACACATGTAGACCTCTGTACGTACATGCTTTCCTCTGCGAGTGTGTCGGCCTCTGGCAGCGAGACGCCGTTGGACCAGCGTGAAGATTCCCTGAGTCTGCGTCTGCGCTCCCTCTCTATCTCCTCAGCATCCTCCACACTCCGCTGGGCTGTCAATCTGCAGAAAAGGGAAGGACAAAATAGACAGTTAGCATAATATATGTTATAATAATCTTTGGTTTTAACAACTTCTTAAGTGCTTACATCGACTAAACTTTCCATAATCATTCTCAGTACTTTTCTGAAGGTTGCTACAGAAGGATTTGTTCATATGTTGTTCATTGTCTGATTTATGAGACATTTTGTTTTAAAAACATGCTGAAAAAAGGCATTTTCTCCTCACAGCCGGTGGTTGGGGACCAATAAAAAGTTTAAATTAAAAACATTGGTCGTGTATAACTCAAAAGAGTCTCACACACACACACACACACACACACACACACACACACACACACCACACACTCCTGAGTTGTGAAGAGGCAGAGATCGCTCCAAAAGGAACATCTGCCAGGGACGGGACTGTTTACATGTTGGATAAACACACACACACACATGTTCTTCATCATTTATTACAAACACAGTTAAATCTTTATTTATCTAGAGACGATGAGCATGTACACACACAAACACACTCACACACACACACACACACACACACACACACACACACACACACACACACACACACACACACACACACACACACACGGTTCAGCGACTCCCTACAACCCCAGACACATGTACCCATGTACAAGTAGCAACTAGTAAATACTACAGTGAACAGACACACAGTTACAAGTAAAAATCTATCATTCAAAATTTTTTCTAAAAATTCTCAATGAAATGTAATCACAAATAATGCTGCGTACAGCCTAATGCGTTAATAGAAACAGAAATACAGCTTGGTGCTGTTTGAACGGTGACAGTCCAGTGTTGGTAGTCAATGCTTTAAACCTGCAGTGTGTAGAATTTTGGGTTTTATTTCCTAGCAGATTTTGTAGAAAGTAATTATAATATCCATAAGTACATTTAATTTAGTGCATAATAGCTGAACATTTTTTTTTAATTATTATTTTTTCCCTTAGAAAGGGTCTCATATATGTCCATATTTCTGCATATTTTGGACCAAGGCCTAGTGCCGCCATCTTGAAAGTGTCATAGTTGGATTTAGAATTGTTCTTGTCCTTGAAGGCCACTGTAGCTTCTGTTATTATTCTAAAGGGTTGGGGTTACCCAGGGAGCGTTGCATTCTAGAACTTTGTAGAACTTTCTTGATGATGTCATATTACACACTGCACCTTTAAAGAAGGTAAAGCTCCTAAGAAGATACACTATGGTACAAGGTCACTGAGACCTCACAATATGGAAGATGGTAGTAACCTTTGACACAAATCTAATCAGTTCATCTTTGAGTCACAGTGGCTTGAATTTAACCGATATCCTTTTTAATATGTATAAAAGTTACACACTACAGCTTTAAGATCATGAACGGCTCCTGTTGATATCAACTCTCTGTGGAGTTGGTTTGAGGACTAGCAGGTCAATAAGCTCCATGTGTGTGTGTGTGTGTGTGTGTGTGTGTGTGTGTGTGTGTGTGTGTGTGTGTGTGTGAGTCTGAGTCTGAGTTTGAATGAGTGTGTGAGTGTGTGTGTGTGTCTGTGTGTGTGTGTGTGTCTCTATCCGTGTGTGTGTGTGTGTGTGTGTGTGTGTGTGTGTGTGTCTGCTCTGGTGTCCAGTTACTAAGACTCACAGTTGGGCTTCTGAATTCACTAATAGATCCTCAATGGGTCAGAGGCAAACATCTGTTCCTACACTCTCTCTAACAGACGGTGGGATGAAGCAGGGAAAAGGGTGTGTGTGTGTGTGTGTGTGTGTGTGTGTGTGTGTGTGTGTGTGTGTGTGTGTGTGTGTGTGTGTGTGTGTGTGTGTGTGTGTGAGTGAGTGAGTGAGTGAGTGAGTGAGTGAGTGAGTGTGAGTGAGTGAGTGAGTGAGTGAGCGAGTGTGAGGAGTGAGTGAGTGAGTGAGTGTGTGTGTGTGTGTGTGTGAGCGAGCGAGCGAGCGAGTGTGAGTGAGTGAGTGAGTGAGTGAGTGAGAGAGTGAATGAGTGAGTGTGTGTGTGTGAGTGAGTGAGTGAGTGAGTGAGTGAGTGAGTGAGTGTGTGTGTCAGTGAGTGAGTGAGTGAGTGAGTGAGTGAGTGTGTGTGTGTGTATGTGTGTGGGTGTGTACAAACAGAAACTGTGCTTGCTTTTCTTGCACAACATGTCAGTATTACACTCTAATGTTAGTCATTCTGGTGGAGACCAAAAACGGAGCTAAAAGACATATAGAGAATATTGTCCTTATACTCATCAGGTGACAAACGGCTGGATGTGTAAATAAGCAGCTGTTTCACTAAATCAGTCTTAAAATGTGATGATATAGATAGATGTTGTGTTAAAAATGGACAAATATGGACTAAATAAATCAGTTATTTTGCGTTTGAAAGACTTATTTCAGCTCACTGTGATTGAGAATGCTCTCTGTCAAAAGGACATTACAGTTTATAATCGAGTTTAGAGGAAACTGAATGAGTGACATGATCTCTGTTCTTCCTGCTAGAAAGACAGGAAGACGTTTAGAGAGGAAACGAGTGATGAGACGGAGGTGAAGAAGCCACAGAATGGACCATGGGGGATTCACTGATATGAGACACAGACTCACGCACACACACACACACACACACACACACACACACACACACACACACACACACACACACACACACACACACACACACACACACACACACACACACACACAAACTCTCTGATAAAGAACGTGTGGTGAAAATATTCATTGTGTGTTTTGGAGGCAGCAGATAGGCAGCGGTCAACGGGTCGGTTTAGGACGTCAACGAAACAAATCTGACCCACATTGTCACAAACAGGGTTCAGTAGGAGTCCATTTCTAGCCCTTCAAAGGTGCTCCGAGGAACTCTCAGTCTGTGTTAATTCTAGCGCCCCTCTTTGGACAAAAACGGTAGTGTTTTTACTACGCCAGCTGTTTTTCCTGGGTAAGTGTACCCATGACAAAGGCACTAAGAAAAACTATATACAAAAAGTTCCTTGTAGCACCTTTAACATACAATCTCCACTAATGTACAACCCTATGGACATTAGACTAAAACTTTTTTTTTTTTACTAGCCAAAGATGTACCTATATTTTCCCAAGCAGTGAAAACTACATATATTAACTTTTTGTCTACAAAAAACTTACTCTTACATTTGAAGGTTCTTCTGCTTTCTTACTTATAAAGGGAACATTTGAACTGATAAAGACTGTAAGTGCCTGTGTGCTGAAAAGGACTCATTGTTTGTTTTGAAGGAGCGAGAGGCAGCGGTCACAGGTTCTGTTAGGTCATAGAAAACAGCTGACTGTCAAAATATATATATTTTTTGAAATAATCCATTAATTTGGTTCTTGTAAACAGGTTTAATCCAGCTAAAGAACAGGCACGATTAATCAGGTATTTAAATTTAGAAATGGTGGATAAATGAATACAGAGAATGATTAGTGATGTGGTTTATAGGCATGCATCTCAATCATGTCTTAAACTCCTAGACTCCGTTTTTCACTCTGCCTTAAGGTTCATTACAGGAGATGCTTATGACACTCACCATTGTGTTTTATATGAAAAGGTTGGTTGGTCCTCTCTTAAAGAGAGACGTGATGCACATTGGCATATTTTTATATATAAAGCCCTGACCGGAAAGCTGCCACTCTATTTGACAACAATGCTGCATATCTCTGATGGGCTTTATCAAACCCGCTCAACTGAAATGCTCATGTTATATGTTCCATACGCCCGGTCTGACCTTGGTAAGACTGCTTTTAGCCACAGTGCCCCTGACTCCTGGAACAGCCTACAACATCAAATTAAAATAAATACACTCATAACTGTTAACCAATTTAAAGTTATTATTTTGAATCAGCCCCACTCCACTTGTAACTGTTTTAATCAGGCTATTGTTCTATTTTATTCAATTGATCTGAATGTTTTAATTGTTGTTGTCTCTTTGTAAGCTTGTTGTGTATTCTCATTGTATATTGTGTATCTGTCTCGACATCATTGTAAAAGAGGGTCACCTCAATTGATCTTTCGAGAATAAATAAAGGAAAATGAAATGAAATTATGATGGTTTTATTGCTTACCTGGACCTACTGCAGAAAAGGTGCTATGAGGAACTTTCAGTTTGTGTTCATTCTAGCACCTCCTTTGGACCAAAGCGGTAGTGTTTTTACCACACCAACTGTTGTTCCTGGGTGAGCGTATACCCATGACAAAGGCATTAATAACTTTATAAAAAATAGCATTCTTTGCACTGATGGTCTCGTTTGCTGTTACATGTCATTTATGATCACCAGAGGAAAAATGAGACTGTTTCAGAAATATTTAAAAGTTCCTCGTAGCTACTTTTTAACTGTAACCCTAGAAACAAGGAACTCAGAACTCACCAAGATGACAATGCTGAGACACTGAACAAAGAGAAGACAAGGACTTGAATAGGCAAGACAGGTGAGACACATGAGGGAGGGAGCAGTAATCACTCTCTCTCTCTCTCTCCCTCTCCCCCCTCCCCCCCTCTCTCTCTCTCTCTCTCTCTCCCTCTCTCCCTCTCTCCCTCTACCCCTCTCCCTCTCTCCCTCTCTCTCTCTCTCCCCCCCTCTCTCTCTCTCTCTCCCCCTCTTCCCTCTCTCTCTCTCTCTCTCTCTCCCTCTACCCCTCTCCCCCTCTGTCTCTCACTCTCTCCCTCTCTCTCTCTCTCCTCCCTCTCTCTCTCTCTCTCTCCCCCTCTCCCCCTCCCCCCCTCTCTCTCTCTCTCTCCTTCTCTCTCTCACTCTCTCTCTCTCTCTCTCCCCCTCTCTCCCCGCCCCTCTCTCTCTCTCTCCCTCTACCCCTCTCTCTCACTCTCTCTCTCTCTCCCTCTACCCCTCTCTCTCTCTCTCTCTCTCTCTTTCCCTCTTGTTTCGTCTGTGGGATTCTGTGGTGTCTGAAATCGGCTCAAACATCTGATCCAGTAAATGATTAATCCGTCAGACTGATTTTAAAGTACCAGGATTACCGGCAGCTTTACTTCCTCCTTCTCCAAATGTGGCTCATGTCTTACTTTACTAATCATTAGATCAGGACAGTGTGTGTGTGTGTGTGTGTGTGTGTGTGTGTGTGTGTGTGTGTGTGTGTGTGTGTGTGTGTGTGTGTGTGTGTGTGTGTGTGTGTGTGTGTGTGTGTGTGTGTGTGTGTGTGTGTGTGTGTGTGTGTGTGTGTGTGTGTGAACGTCTTTTGTTTGTTATTTCTTTGTTAAGTGACACCAGAGGCAAGACTGAGCATGTTGCCTTCACCGAACGTTTCCTTAGATCAAGGTGATGACATGGCAGCCAAAAACTATTTTTTAAAAGCACTTTCTTGGATTTTGAGATTTTTTTGTCTATTTATCTTCCATAACATGTCTTCTTTCATACTAGTATAAATCAAAAGGTCCAACATGTACATTCAGGTGTTTATTTGACTAAACCTTGTCTGTTTGCATCTGTATATTTTTCCTATACAACCATCTTTAACGGACATTATCTCAACTGAACCAAAACTCTCCTAAAGCATTTACATCAATTAAAACTTTCACTAATCATTCTTAGCACTAATCCGGTTGTTATTACAGAAGGATTCGTTCACTGAAACATTTCTTGGGATTTTTCTGAGCTCCTGCACCAGTGTCTGGGGGGGGGGGGCTACACCAGTTTGTAAATGCTGCCATACTGAGAAACACAGAGAGAGTTGTGTGGAGCTGATAATAGTCTTAATCAACTTTGTGTTACTTTGTTTGGCGATGGCTTGAATGTAATGTAACCGACATTTATTTATATGTAAAAGTTACACACTGTAGCTTTAAAGAAGAGAAGTCGGTTTCTAAAAGATTTGTGGGACAAAGACACAAAGCTCACAAACACAAGACAAACCACACACACACACACACACACACACACACACACACACACACACACACACACACACACACACACACACACACACACCACCTAAAAGCTTCTCCACCTGTAGACACAGTCACTAAACCCTTTCATTATCGTTCTCTACTTGCCGGCACTTGTTCGGGATTCAACTCTTTTTGTCCATTAACGTTTCACTGGAAAAAGAATGAAAGAGAGACTTACCATCAGGAGGGTTAAAAGTATAATACGGCCAAGCCCACACACACACACACACACACACACACACACACACACACACACACACACACACACACACACACGCACACACACACAGTTCTGTCAAATAGTCTAGACAGTAAAAAAACTGTTTTCTAACTAAGTTTTTTAACAATTGTGAACATCTATTTTCGATTAGATTTTTGTCTGAGCTTGTTGAGCCGGTTGAGACGCCCAACTTTGCACTAAATTGATTTTTGCTATTTTAGACTCGAGTTACAGAGGCTTTCAAGGCCTTCAGTGGTGTCTTATGTAAGCGGATATGTTGTCATACACACACAGACAGACAGACAGACAGACAGACAGATATAGACACACACACACACACACACACACACACACACACACACACACACACACACACACACACACACACACACACACACACACACAGTCATCCAGCGGGGTGATGTCACTGATGTGTTAGAACAAGTTGAAAAGTGATTCCCTGACACACAACAGTGAAAAGTCATCACAGTTACACAATGAGACAGTCGCTGCCTCACCACGGACTCTCTGACTTCACTAGTACCGTCCTGTAGTTTTAAAATGTACGGGAATGTAACAGTAACCACCTGAACATTGTTATTGGCCAAGCTACACTGTTAACATTAAACCTGCAGTGTGTAGAATTTGGGGTTTTATTTCCTAGCAGATTTTGTAGAAAGTAATTATAATATCCATAAGTTTAATTTAGTGCATAATAGATGAAAAAGAATATTGTAATTATTTTTTTTCCCTTAGAAAGGGTCTCATATATGTCAATATTTCTGCATATTTTGGACCAAGGCCTAGTGCCGCCATCTTGAAAGTGTCATAGTTGGAATGTCATCAGGTGCATTGTTTAACATTTAGAATTGTTCTTGTCCTTGAAGGCCACTGTAGCTTCTGTTATTATTCAAAAGGGGTGGGGTTACCCAGGGAGCGTTGCATTCTAGAACTTTGTAGAACTTTCTTGATGATGTCATATTACACACTGCTCCTTTAAAAGTTAGGAAAACTCAGATATTTAAGGCAACTGTCTGCACTAGATTTATTTTCTTAGTTTTAACATATTAATGCTACATATTCATTACATATGAATGATAAGCTATCCCAACAGAAAATAAGTTTTGTTTACATGTGTAACCGACACATCGGAAATGACAATTTTGAATAAATAAATGAAAACATTAAAATTCTCCACTTCCGAGTTAGCCACCAGATATGAAGAAGCGGTAAGAATCGGATCAAGGTTGCGTTCTGAATCGCATACTTTCTACTATATAGTATAGTAGAAAAAAGATTTAGGATGTCCCGATTCTTGTGGCCAGATTTAGGATGGTTAGAAGCACCCGGATGTCCTACTTCATGCGGCCAAGATTGTTAGTGTTGAAAAGTGCATCCTATTTGGGGCGATTCTGACCCATAATCCAGTGCGCACGTGAAGTGACGTCACATCGATGAAGCCTCCGTATGAAAACAAATGGCGATGCGACGGATATAAAAGCAAGAGGCAAGATCAAGGCGCAATGTTATGATGAAATAAGAGAGTAAAGTATGTCCCAATAGTATGCCTACTGCATCCTAACTAGATTATTTTTATCGTTGGATGTAGTATGTAGAATAGAAAAAAGAAAGAGTATGCGATTCGGAACGCAACCCTAGTTTCAATGTCACAAATTACATTAGGGATGAATTAGTAGGAAAAAAAATAAATAAAAAATGATTGGACTACAAGTCGACTATAGGGAAGATTTGACCATGTAGATTCTTAGTGGGGGACACCCCTAATATATACATTATATTATAGGGTATCACAATACGATAGTTTGAGACATTCTGCTGCCACTGTTGACATTAAGTCATCACAGTGAAGTGGAGAGATAAAGAGCCGTCATCTGCTCTCACATGGTATACCCCCCCCCCTCAACACAAACACACACACACATACAGACACACACACACACACACACACACACACACACACACACACACACACACACACACACACACACACACACACTCTCACACTCTCTCTCTCTCTGTTTACTTTCCGTCTGTCCCTTTAATCCAGAAAACCTGCTGCAGAGTTCAGCGCCCCCATCACTCATCGGCTCAGTCCAACCCACCCCCCTAAAAACATTCCACAGCCTCTTATCCCCCCTGTGTGTGTGTGTGTGTGTGTGTGTGTGTGTTGAGGGGGAGAGTCTGGGGGTCAGAGGTCACAGCAGTCAGTTTGTTTTCAAGCAGGTATGCCTCCTGCATGACATCATAACCGCTGATTAAAAACAGGCCCTCTGCATGCATCTGTGTGTGTGTGTGTGTGTGTAATAACCCGCTGAATGCCTACCTCGACCCGGCACACCATCTGATAACAACATGTTTCTGAGCTCCGTTTAGTTTGAGACTAAAGAGCTAGAGACGTGTGTGTGTGTGTGTGTGTGTGTGTGTGTGTGTGTGTGTGTGTGTGTGTGTGTGTGTGTGTGTGTGTGTGTGTGTGTGTGTGTGTGTGTGTGTGTGTGTGTAGTAGTAGAAATAGTGCGAAGGAACAAATTTGAGGCAAATATTGACAGACAGCATATTTCTGAAATGTTGTAGTGTGCTGTGTTAAACATCAAACTGATAGCTTTAGGACGTTTGAGCCATAACCAACAGTGTGTTCAAAACAAATGCAAGTGGGTTCAAATCCGACCCGTGGACCTTTACTGCAGGTCATCCCCCCCCTCCCTCTCTCTCTCTCTCTCTCTCTCTCTCTCTCTCTCTCTCTCTCTCTCTCTCTCTCTGTCTCCCCATTTCAACTCTGTACTGTCTAATAAAGCTTGAAAATGCCAAAAAAAAATCTTTAAAAAAAACAGTATCAATGCCTGTATTTAGATACAAACAGAGCTATATGAGCACAGATGATGGATATACGACGACACCATAAAAGCTGCAAGGGCGTGAAAAAATCAAACGCCCCTCTTTCAACACAAATAGTATTAAATGGGGCTTAAGAACTGTATTATTGAGAGTTCGCTCATGGTGTAGTAGTGGTTAGAGTCCCCCCCCCCTCCCCCATCCCCCCTCCATAGAGTCTCAGTCCTCTTCACAGCAGACCCGGGTTAGAATCCAGCCCGGGTCGTTCTCTGCATGTCATTCCCCTTCTCTCACACATTTCATCTTGTCTCTCCAAAACTGCTTAATAAAAGCATAAAAAAGGCCCAAAAAAATCCTCTTTAAAAACTGTATTAATGGTAAATGGTAAATGGACTTGTATAGCGCTATATCTCCGTTTATCACAGACTCAAAGCGCTTTACATTGTTTTTTTTTGTACACATTCACCCAGTCACACACACATTCATACACCGATAGCAGCAGCTACCACGCAGGGTAGGCTTAGCACTAGGGTGCTAAGCTAACTAAGCTTACTATCGGGAGCAATTCGGGGTTCAGTGTCTTGCCCAGGGACACTTCGACATGTGGCGGGGAGACGGGGGATCGAACCTCCGACCCTGCACACCAGAGGCGAACTTCCTACCCACTTCGCCACTGCCGCCCCAAAGTAATGTAGTACTTCGCCCTCGAAGTAATGGATGCCTTCAATCAAATCAGTGAATATCTCATCACACATCTAGTGTTAATACACAGCCTATGGCTCTGTACAACTTATCTTTACCCCTTAGTAGTATATATCATAGAGGCCCGGCTTTAT
>CM049400.1:35175000-35282500 GCA_026929865.2 Hyperoplus lanceolatus | reverse complement strand
AATTGTACATATTTATCTTCCATAGCTTCTTTACTAGTACAAACCAAAGGTCCAACATGTACATTCAGGTGTTTATTTGACTAAACCTTGTCTGTTTGCGTCTGTATATATATCTCCTAATACAGCCATCTTTAACAGACATTATCTCAACATTACATTTTTTTCAATACTCTGAACCAAAAATCTCAGTTTCTAAAGCACTTACATCCACTAAACTTTCCATAATCATTCTCAGCACTATTCTGAAGGTTATTACAGAAGGATTTGTTCATATGTTGTTCACTGTCTGATTTATGAGACATTTAGTGTCAAACCAACTGAGCAAAATAGATTCCAAATGCCCTTTCTTTGTCATGATTGATTAATATAAGTGGAGATAAGTCGCTCCAACAATCTCAAATCCCCTAAAAGCCTGTGTGACCCAAAACCAGTAATCCCACTGTTCCCATTCAGACAGACCTGTTTACCACACACACAAAAAACACACACACACACACACACACACACCAACCTGGTCTCACGATTTTTCGCACACACACACACACACACACACACACACACACACACACACACACACCACACACACACACACACACACACACATTCTAGATATCAAAAACAGCCCTCCTAATCCTCTTCTGCAGACCATGTAAACAAAGGGAGCCCACCACAGCCAGCAGCATACCAGTTTACAGAGCCTAGGCTATGTATTAACACTGGATTCGTTTTTTATTCAACTCGTACACACACAGTACAGACAGGTAGCGGATCATGAGGAGATATTCACTGATTTTGACAAAAACGTGTCAAATGTAAAATATTGCCCACTGAATTGTAGATAGATAGACAGATAGATAGACAGATGGATAGATAGATAGATAGATAGATAGATAGATAGATAGATAGATAGATAGATAGATAGATAGATAGATAGATAGATAGATAGATAGATAGATAGATAGATAGATAGATAGATAGATAGATAGATAGACAGATAGATAGATAGATAGATAGATAGATAGATGATAGATAGATAGATAGATAGATAGATAGATAGATAGATAGATAGATAGATAGATAGATAGATAGATAGATAGATAGATAGATAGATAGGTAATATTAAAGTAAAGTAAACGTTGCTTGTAGTTAAGTGAATGGACATAGTTCTATTCCACCTCTGTGTACACAACAAAAAACAAACACAAAACCAGCGGCAAACACACACAAACACACACACACACACACACACACACACACACACACACACAGAATAAACCTAGGAGCACGTACCTCATGAGATTCTGTAAACCCTCTTTACTGGAGTTTCTCCTTATCAGAGCTTTGGACATATTGAGCTTTGTTTCTTCTTCTACTGATATTTCTAAAATCTACTTTTCTCTTTTGAATTCTTCTTCTTGAGTGTGTCTTTTACGGTAGAAACAATACAGATCCCAAAACAACTTTCTATCCTCCGCGAACACTGAATAATGCAGCTTCCAATCCTTTAGCAGACGTGCCGACCGAAGCCCTGAGCTCAAACTGAAATGTGTGTGTGTGAGAGAGTCCCTTTATATACAATCCCTGGCTCTAACGTACACACACACACACACACACACACAGTATCCTCCCCTGCAACGCTCGGAGTGACTACCTCCTCTGTGTCTAGGAGGCTGGGTTTTCAAGGCATTACACACACACACACACACACACACACACACACACACACACACACACACACACACACACACACACACACACACACACACACACACACACACACACACACACACACACACACACACACACACACACACACACACACACCCCTCCCCTCTGTCCGACATGTGGTTTGCATTGAAGAGCTCAGAGGGAACGGGGCCCACAACTCACATCTCACTCACTCACACTCTCGCCTCTTTTTTTTCTCTTTTCCTTCTGTCTTTCCTTGTTATGTCGGGTCATGTGGTCTTCCCTGGGGGGGAGGAGGGGGGGGTGTGAAAGGCGATCCCCCTACCACCCACCCACTCACTCACCCACTCACCCCAAGGAGAAAAAAAAACTACCTACTAATACACCCATACAGACAGAAAGACAGAAGAGAAATCCGTTTTTTTATGGGTTTATTTGTGTTGTTTTGGGTCCAATATTTGCATATAGTGTGTCAAAATGAAGAAAAATAACTAGGTAATGTCTATCATGCCAATGTTTGGTATCTGTCTTTTCAGCACACCATCCTCACCTAAAGTTATGTTCTTCATTTTGACAATGGGCTCTCCTAGTGTTTTGAAATAACATTTTACTTATCACTTTATTCTCAATTTTTTTTTTTTAAATCCTCTAGAGCGGTCTAAAGGGGTTTAAATGATTAGTTCAATTAGGGCTTGCATCTTGATCATGAAGCTTCTGATTGGTTTATGAGGTGGAATCGAAAGTTTCCAAAGATAAAAAATAACTGCGTTTAAATTTGTGGAGCTTAAAAGGTATAATCTATATACCTTCACATTTTATTTTCTGTACATCGAACATTGCGTCTTTCAATTATGTAAAAAGACATGTAAAAATGCTTTAAGTCCTTTTTATAAAAGTCATTTTAAGGTGTTATGTGAGGGCTTATTTCACCCTCCACACAATTGATGTCCTGCTTGACTTTAATGTTGTTTGCTAAGCGTTAGACGGCCGTCAAACCGTCTCTCTTCTCTTCACACTTCGTCAAACAAATGCTTGGTCTTTACACACACACACACGCACGCACGCACACACACACACACACACACACACACACACACACACACACACACACACACACACACACACACACACACACACACACACACACACACACACACACACACACACACACACACACACACACACACACACACACACACGGTTGCTACAGTAACTCCACTCGTCGCCATTCACCCCTGGAGTGTCAGTAAGTCTTGGTTGGTGGCATGTCAGACAAAAGGGCATTTTGGGCCCCACACACACCCACACCCACCCCCCCACCACCCCCCCCCCACACACACACACACTCTTTCAACCCGTGTGCCTAATACACACACACACACACACACACACACACACACACACACACACACACACACACACTCAGACACTCTAAAACCAACAATAGTAAACGGTTGGACAAGTTTTTTTTTTTTAGATCAACCAACATGTTGCCATAGCTACGGTGGGCCCCTTTGTTTACATACCAGTTTACAGAGCCTAGGCTGTGTATCAACACCAGATTTATTCAACATTTCAGCACGTACACACAATCGGATCATGAGGAGATATTAATTATTTTTGACAAAAAGTGATTTTAACGACCAGCATGTTTCTAAGTACAGTGTCCCCCCCCCCCTTTGTTTACATACCAGTTTACAGAGCCTAGGCACCAGATGTATTTAAAGACAAAAAAGTGATTTTGACAACAAGCATTCTCCAGAATCAATGACTGCACCTTTAAAATAATGGTACGTTGATAGGACGACCTTGGTACATTCTAACCTCTTATCTCCTCTGCCTCCCCTGCTGTTGAACAAACACTTCCATCCATCAACCGAGAAACAAAATGGAAGCTGTTTCACTCTCAGCTCAGAGCAAACAGACCCGTGCTCCTGTGTTTTAAACTGCTGGTTGTTATCTACTGATATCCACATACATACTTAAACACACACACACACACACACACGCACGCACACACACACACACACACACACACACACACACACACACACACACACACACACACACACACACACACACACACACACACACACACACACACACACACACACACACACACACATACACACACACACACACATAAGAAAATACATACACACACACACACACACACATAAAAAAGACATAAACCCACACACATGAGCAAACACACACACACACCCGCGCAAACACAAACGTATACACACACACAAACACATACATACATAAACACATATACACACACACACACACACACACACCCACACAGTTGAAAAACAGATATTTTCTGATGACATGAGTCGTCTTACAATAGTGACACCAGAAGCTCCTCCACATCAAATCACAGAATAGGGGAGACCGGGGCTAGTAGGCACACTTTTTACTCTAGTGAGAATTGCTCATCACCTAAACATCTTTCAATGGTCATTCCTACATTACATTGAAGCTTAAGGTGTTGGATTGAAATGTGTCACTTTTCTAATAACTTATTGTAATAAAGAAGAAATTAATCATCAAAGACACCCTTACACATTGTGACAACCAACCCCATCAAGGGGTCGGTTGTCACAAACTATGGGGTTGTTTGTTTCAATGTTATCTTAATGGGAATAATCTTAAAAAGAAGGCAAGAAAGCAGAACTAAATTTGAAAGTTTAATTGCATTGTCAAGTTGACAAATAGGCCTACATAACTTACTGTAGATTTAGCAGCTAGTCTAGTTTGGGATGCAATGGGTTGTTTTGATTTTGTTGCCCTTTTTTCTTTTGCATGCTAGCTGCCTTTTCCTGCTCTACTCTTTCCTTCTCTGGGGTGTCAGTGAGGATACAGCTTGACAATTTATTTCGCTGTTGGGTTCCTTTTCTGGCTGCAGCCCTTTGATAACTTGTGACAACCAACCCCCCCCAAAAATGTGACGACCAACCCCAACTTGAAAGTATTGCTAGCATCAAGGCCAACAACCATCTGAAAACTAATTAGCTTGCTAACAACAATCTAAACTATAGTTTACCTTTCACACTTGTTTAGGGTAACAAGTGTTTTGTTATAAACCCATTGTGTAAAAGCCTAGGAGAAAAATACTGAGGAGCTAAATATTTATAACTTGACATGAAAAACACAAACAGTCCTCTCACCTTAAATTCAGCTGTCTAACTCCAAGGAAGATTTCACAGACAGCGGTGGTGATTTCACAGACAGCGCCTTCTGGTTCCGAGATATAACGATTGTGACAACCAACCCGTGTGACATATAACCCCATTCTCCCCTACTTTGTACAATGTGCCAAACATTTTCTCTCTCTCTCTCTCTCTCTCTCTCTCTCTCTCACTCTATCATCTGCTCTCTCTCTCTCCAGGAAGAGGGCTACATAAATAAAAAGTCAAACAGATCAACTATGCTTCTTGGGAAAACTAAAACAATCCTGGACTCTCCCCTCAGATCCTCCAGAACTTCTATCGCTGCACCATTGTGAGCATCCTCAAAAACTGCTTCATGATGTGTTATGGGAACTGCACAATGGCTGACATGAAAGCCCTACAAACAAATGGTGAAAACTGCCCAAAAAAATTATTGGCACATCACTCCCTGCCATCACTGACCTTCATAACACACTGTGTCTGTCAAGTGCACACACCATCATCAAGGGACACACACACCCCAGTCAGGGACTATTCTCTATCGTCCCGTCCAGGAGACGTTACAGGGGCCTTAAAGACCTACTTCACCAGTGGAAATATGAAGGTGTATTGAACTCTGAGATCCTATGTAGTGTAAATGGGCAAACATTTTTTTAAATCGGTTCATCCTAGCCTGAGAAAACGCAGAAAGAAAGATTTATGTTCTCACTGTGTAACCCTACATTTTACTAGTGTGACATCACAATAGTAAAAATGTAGGGTTAGGATCAATAGGACAGCTAGGCCAAGGGAAGACTGGGGAAACCATAACACTGTTCAACACCTCCAACACTAGCCCCTGCCCTGCCCCCCTCTCCTCTTCTTTTCAACATGGACTATGGACTGTCTGACTACCATAAACACTATGCACTTCATTCATGCACTTAAACAATGAACCTTATGTTATCATACTGCATCCTATGAATTCCCCAGAACTATAAGCACTTTAATAATGGACTTATACTTTTAATATGACGATCAACTGGATTCTGTGTCTTTTGTTTTATTTTGTATATTGCACTGCTGTAATGAAAAACCCTTTTTTAATTATTGCACGACTGGTTAGATGCTAAACTGCATTTTGTTGTACTGGTTGCCCTTACTTGTGCAATGACAATACAGTTGAATCTAATCTCATCTAAAAATCTAAACACACCTTGTACCAAAGTGCGTCAGAGGCCTGTTTCAGGGAGCTGGTTTTACATACTCTGAGTTGGTTCAACCCTGCGCTCTGAGTTGGAGCGCAGGGTTGACGAGCAACTCTGGGTTTTCGGTTTCAGAACAGTGGATCAGCGTTGGGTAAATCAACTCTGAGCGTGTTCACTCTGGGTTGATCACGTGCGTAAAAGCCATCGTCAATGGATCGCTGATAACATGATTCACCATGGAAACAGTAGAAACAAATGATTGATCCTCCCACTTCTCCACTTCTCAAACAATAAAAGAAAAAGAAACATCTCCGCTCCTCCCACTAGAGTTAGAAATATTAAAGAATGAGCTTATGGTATGGAGAAGAATTAACGGGGATATTGTCTCATAACTCTGAAAAAACAGAGCAAACATTTTTTGTCAAGAGAATCATTTCGCTTCCGTATGAGAAGCCATGGTCTATTTTAAAAAGTTACGCATATTAAGCTGGCGTGGCACAGCATTGCTGACAGTGTTTTATATTCGCTGTGTAATGTGTTGGCAAGCTATAGCCTAATACTGTGCAGTAAACAGACACATTGGGTGACAGTTTCCATTGAAGAGCCTGATCGATTTATTACCGGATCCATTTTCCTCAAGTGAACACAGTTTAAATGATTATATAATTTTCATATTCATATTAGGCTATTTAACAAGGCTCGTCTGTGACTTTAGGATCGCACAAGTGAACAGTAACGATCGCGTGCAGCCGCAGCGTTACATGAATCCACCTGACATAAATCTGTTCAGTGGCACAGACGTTAAAAAGCATACAATACTAATAGGTTTATTAATCTGAATGTATAGTATGTCACGATGTGTAAGGTGGCCGCCTATATGAACGGACCGAGAACAAGGCTACGTAAAATCATGAGGTCAAACGTAAAATCATGAGGAAATTATAAAAACATCCAGATGGAGATTTCTATGGAGTGATTTTGCTTCAAACTGTACAGGGACGCGTGTGACAGTGACACTCTTTCTTCAGTCTGAGCTGCAGCGTAAAGTGAAAACAAACTCAGGGTAGGTCTAACCACCTCCCGAGCCGTTTAGACCCACGGCGTATGTTGCCGCAGTAACTGACCCTCGGTTGCGCTGAACCTGCTACCTGAAACGGAAAACCCAGAGTTTCCACCAACTCAGAGCGAACAAACTCTGGGTTGCCTCAAAACCAGCTACCTGAAACAGGCCCCAGGTTAGACCCATGGCGTATGTTGCTGCAGTAACTGACTCTCGGTTGCGCTGAACCTGCTTCCTGAAACTGAAAACCCAGAGTTTCCAGTAACTCAGAGCAAACAAACTCTGGGTTGCCTCAAAACCAGCTACCTGAAATAGGCCTCAGGAATCCGGCCAAACCTGAAATGCAACAAATCCTGCAGAGCAAAAAGAGGTGGAGCAGCAAACTCAATCCACAGCCTATTTTAACATCACCTTCCTCAACTGAAACTAAACTTTAGTCTCAACACCAGCAGACCTAAGGACTAGACACGTCTCTCAGGAAAAGAAAAACAACTGAAATAATCAGGCCAGGCATCAGTCCAAAGACGGGTAAGTACAGCTTATGATATTTACTGTATTTCTACAAACAACATTAACAAAAACTAGCCTACTCAGAATTTTGTGTTGTTTTAATTTTTGGTGCCAAAAAGATTTCTGCTTAAATGCAAAAAAACTACAAAACTTAAAGGAATATTTCACCTTTTAGCAACAAGCTTTTTGTCAGTGCAAAATCTGTTGTATAATACATTGAAGGAGGTTTGTCTTCCCTCAGTCTTCCCTGGGTCTAGCTGTCCTGATTTCTCTAATGTGAAAAGTATTCCAGTGACATCAAATCCTGGGGGAAAGAACATATTGTAGAGAAGGCTACAAAGTGTTTTGAATTTTGTCAAAGTATCGCCATGGACTGTGTACTATCCCGGGATTTTTACCAACGAACACTGTTGTAGAACATTGTGGTAGATGTAGGATTTCTGCTGTTTGAGCAAAAATGGCACCTTCTGCTTTTTCTTGGGCCAGAAGCTTCCGATTTCAAGCATTACTGGAAATTTCCACTACATACAGTTGAGGACAGAATTATTAGCTATTCAACGAAAAGTCCCAACACTTGGCCTCAAACAATGCCAGTCAGTGCCACACACACCTGAATGCAGTGAGTCGATGCAGTGTCACTAACCACTCTCACAAAGCCGAAAGATTCCATGCCCTCACACTATATGCACTTTAAAGAGGACCTATGATACTTTTCAACTTTTATGACCTATAAACGTTGTTATAATGATTTATAGTCATGTTTAACCATACTAGAGTATCAAATAATTACGTACATGCATTTCGATGTATTCCCTGCTGACCGTCTGGGGTGGCTATGCAGAGCACTAAACACTATGGCAGCCGGTCGAGCCGAACTTGTTCAAATTTCCTGGTAGTTTCTGTCACGCTCGGGTAGTTTCTGTCATGTTTCCATGTATGGTAATGCTGCTCAGGCAAGCTCCGGCTGCATGCCCCCACCTTCCTGAAAATCTCCCGCTGCTGGAAGGAAGGTAACCAATCACAACGGAGTGGGGTTTGCAGCAGGGGGGGGAGGGGCGGAGAAGCTCAAAGCAGTGTGTAGAGAGAGACTGCTGTGCTCGCTAGGGTAAGAGGAAGAGTGTCCCGAAAATCTACATAGTTTTTTGTGATGTGATTCGTGTCAGGTTGCTCTATAGCAGTTTTCAACAAGAAATTAAGACCAGAAAAGTAGTATAATAGGATCTCTTTAATAATGAACTTGTACTTTTAATATGATGATCAACTGGATTCTGTGTCTTTAGTTTTATTTTGTATATAGCACTGCTATAAGGAAAAACACTTTTTTAATTATTGCACTACTGGTTAGATGCTAAATTGCATTTTGTTGTACTGGTTGTCCTTACTTGTGCAATGACAATAAAGTTAAATCTAATCTAAAAATCTAAACACACCTCTAAATGCAACAAATACTCACCTGCAGAGCAAAAAGAGGTGGAGCAGCAAACGAAAACCACAACATGTATTGACGTCACCTTCCTCAACTGAAACAAAGGTTGCGTTCCGAATTGCATACTCTTTCTTTTTTTCGCAGTAGGCATACTATTGGGACATACTTTTCTCTCTTATTTCATCATAACATTGCGCCTTGATCTTGCCTCTTGCTTTTATATCCAACACATCCCCGTTTGTTTTCATATGGAGGCTTCGTCGATGTTACGTCACTTCACGTGCGCACTGGATTGTGGGTCAGAATCGCCCAAATAGGATGCACTTTTCAACACTAACAATCTGGCCGCATGAAGTAGGACATCCGGGTACTTCTAACCATCCTAAATCTGGCCACAAGAATCGGGACATCCTACATTTTTTTTCTACATACTAAATAGTAGAAAGTATGCGATTCGGAACGCAACCAAAGCTTTAGTCTCAGCGACATTAGGCAGTGAGTGCAATGCATTGTGGTAGTTGTAGGATTTCTACAGTTAGTGCAGAATTGACCCTTTCTGCCTTTTCTCTGGCCAGAAAGTTCCGATTGTAAACATTCCTGGACATTTCTACTGTATAGGTAACCCAATTTCAATATTTTTATTTTATTTTATTTTATTTTTATTTAACCTTTATTTCACCAGGAAGGTCCCATTGAGTTACAGTAACTCTTCTCACAGGGAGTCCTGGCCAAGACAGGCAGCAGAAAAGAATTTGCACAAGGCCACACACACACACACACAAACAAAGTAAATAAACCTTCATCTTTGCAGCAGTGAAATACTACATTAATGATTCAAAATTACTTACTGATATTCAAATCAAATCAATAATTGTATCATTACTGCTTTGATTTCTCACACTTTCATTTGTGATGTTTGAGTGTAGGATTCAAGATGACTCTCCTAATATTCCATTAATCTGGTTTGACTTTTAATGAACAAATGATCAAGGAATAGCTAATAACAGTTTTTTTATTTTACACTTTTTGTCCTCAGATTGTAGTCATGTCTGCTGCCAGCTGTCTGCTGAGTGAAGATCAGCACTGGGATAATAACATTCCGTGTTGGTGCCCCAACTGTAAAGACGTTTTCTCCACAAGACCTGAGCTTAAGGTCAACACCTTCATCTCTGAGATGGCTGCTCAGTTCAGAGCGTCAGCTCAACATGAAGCCAGCGCTTCAGAAGCTGCAAACCTAAAAGTTCAGCGGATGATCCAGAAGAGACGACTGAAGATTCAGGAGCTGAGACGCTCAGTGGAGCTCAGTAACGAAGGTGCAGACAGAGAGATAGCAGATGGTGTTCAGGTCTTCACCGCTCTGAAGGAGTCTGTGGAGAGAAGCCAGGCCGAGCTCATCAACACTGTCAGAGAAAGGCAGAGAGAGACAGAGAAACAGGCTGAAGGCTTCATCAAAGAGCTGGAACAGGAAATCTCTGAGCTGGAGAAGAGAAGCACTGAGGTGGAGCAGCTCTCACAGTCTGAAGACCACCTAAGAATTTGTTGGAGCTGAAGAGGGTCCAGCAGTTTGCTGTGGATGTGACACTTGATCCCGATACAGCACATCCCTATCTCATCCTGTCTGATGATGGAAAACAAGTTAAAGATGGTGATGTAAAGAAGAAGCTCCCAAACAATCCAGAGAGATTTGACACTTGTGCTAACGTCTTATCAAAGCAGAGTTTCTCTTCAGGAAGAGTTTACTATGAGGTTCAGGTTGAAGGGAAGACTGACTGGGACTTAGGAGTGGCCGGAGAGTCGATCAACAAGAAGGGAAAAGTCACAGCGAGCCCTGAGGATGGTTACTGGACCATATGGTTGAGGAATGACAATGAGTACAAAGCTAATGCTGATCCTTCGGTCCATCTCTCTCTGAAGTCTCCTCCTCAGAAGGTGGGGGTGTTTGTGGATTATGAGGAGGGTCTGGTCTCCTTTTATGACGTTGATGCTGCAGCTCTTATCTACTCCTTTACTGGCTGCTCCTTCACTGAGAAACTCTACCCATTCCTCGGTCCTTGTGTTAATGATGGTGGTAAAAACTCTGCCCCTCTGATCATCTCTCCTGTCAATAAATGAGTATCAGACAGATTCACTTGTTGTTGAGAAACTTAAATATTTACGAGGGCATTGTAATGTAAATACTTTTATTTCAGAAACACATTGTATTTTCTCTCCTTTTTACATACAATGTATAGTTTTTGACTCAAAACAATTACATTTGTGTGTAACGCTGAAATTCTTTGGAAATATATAATTTGCTATTTTTTGTGCGAATTCCTAAATGCATAACAAAAAAAAAAGATTAATAGTAATTTGCTTAGATGTTTTTTTTTTACATGTTTAGTCATTTTTGTTCACCAAAATAAAATACTTAAAAAACCTGAAAACAGCCAATAAACCCCTCCTGAGATGAATCACTGTTAGAGATGCTCAAAGTGTTTGTGCTCTGATAACAGAACTTTTGTTCCTCATAACTGATTGTGTATTAAGGCCAGGACACAACGGCCCGATAATTGCGAGAGTCTGGAGGGGGCGGGGACACAAATCTGTTTGGTGTGTTTGGTGACGTCGGTCGTCGAGCAGTCTTTCAGTCAGAGCAATTTGATTGGTGGAGGGCCAGCGAATCAGTGAAGCCCGGAAGTGAGGCGGGTAGCACAAACGGCTAACAACAGTATTGCATCGCTAGCCATTGTTCTAATGTGTTTGTTTGTTTCGTTCAGCGAGTACTCACATGTATCAACCCTTCTCGACTGCTTGACACCATGCTCGACACTCTCTGCTACAAATTGTGCTCTTTATGGTCCAGAGATATAAATACGTATATCCTATGTTTATGGACTAGACAACTGTCCCATCATTTCCGGCTTCCGTATTTTTTTGGGCCACAATACAGATTAGCGCCGCCTGCTGTTATGGAGACATTAAGTCCGGCGAAAGCGCAGAGCGTACGGAAAGTCAGTAGTCGGCTCTGTGTGTTCTTGGCACTTTTTTGGCCGCAACGGGCAGACTGGAGCTGCCTGAAATGGCAGAATCCATTTTCGGGTAGTCGGACCGGTGTGTCCTGGCCTTTAGTGTGCAGACTCATTTCTGTATTGAGTGTGTTACCTGAACAATCAGTATGAGAACCGTTTGGTCTCCGACTGCCTGGACTGTTTCTGCTGCATTCATCGCTCTGCTGGATACGTTTCTCCATCTGATATCAGTTAATGGAATAGAAAATAAACTAAATAAATTCATGATCTGCATTATTGAAGGCTGACTTTATTTTCCATCACTCTTTTTTAACTGACTTACTATAGAAAATGCAGAGGCAGAGAAACCCAAAATAAGTAGTTTACGTACCACAGTATCTCATATCATGATCTAGTGAACATAAAACCAAAAAACAGATTCAGGTCAAGATTTCATACAATTGCCTCCAGACATTCCCTCTCTTTCACTGACAGCAGAGGTCAAATATAGACTACAATAAAAGAAAAAAGTGAAAAATCTTGACCAACAATAGGGGAGAAAGGGGTTATATGTCACACGGGTTGGTTGTCACAATCGTTATATCCCGGATCCAGAAGGCGCTGTCTGTGAAATTGTGGTATGTAAATATCCAGAATTGGGATCAGAGGTCACCTACATAGTCTTCCTTGGAGTTAGACTGCTGAATTTGAGGTGAGATGACTGTTTGTGTTTTTCATGTCAAATTGAAAATATTTAGCTCCTCAGTATTTTTCTTCTAGGCTTTTACACAATGGGTATATAACAAAACACTTGTTACCCATACAAAGTGTGAAGGGTAAACTATAGTTTAGATTGTTGTTAGCAAGCTAATTACTTGTCAGATGGTTGTTGGCCTTGATGCTAGCAAGAAATTCAAGTTGGGGTTGGTTGTCACATTTTTTGGGGGGTTGGTTGTCACATGTTATCCAAAGGCTGCAGCCAGAAAAGGAACCCAATAACAAACCAAATTGTCAAGCTCTATCCTCACTAACACCCCAGAGAAGGAAAGAATAGAGCAGGAAAAGGCAGCTAGCATGCAAAAGAAAAAAGGGCAACAAAATCAAAACAACCCAATGCATCCCAAACTAGACCGGCTGCCAAGGCTACAGTGAGTTATGTAGGCCTATTTGTCAACTTGACAATGTACTTAAACCTTCAAATTTAGTTCTGCTATATTGCCTTCTTTTTAAGAGTGTTCCCATTAAGATAGCATTGTGACAAACAACCCTATAGTGTGTGACAACCAACCCCTTGATGGGGTTGGTTGTCACAATGTGTAAGGGTGTCTTTGATGTTTAATATCTTCTTTATTACAATAAGTTAGAAAAAGTGAGGGGTACACATTTCAAGTCAACAGCTTAAGCTTCAATTTAATGTAGGACTGACTATTGAAAGATATTTTAGTGATGAGCAATTCTCACTAGAGTAAAAAGTGTGCCTACTATCCCTGATCTCCCCTACTTTAGTGCTTTGCTGCAACTTAAGCACACCTTTTACCAAAAGTGTGTCAGGAATCAAGTCAAACTTGAAATGCAACAAATACTCACCTGCAGAGCAAAAAGAGGTGGAGCAGCAGACGAAAACCACAACATATTTTGACGTCACCTTCCTCAACTGAAACTAAACTTTAGTCCGAGCGACAGCAGACCTAAAGTCTAGACACGTCTCTCTGGAAAAGAAGAAGCTGAAATAATCAGGCCAGGCATCAGTCCAAAGACGGGTAAGTACAGTTTATGATATTTACTGTGTTTCAACAGACATAAGCACAAAATAATCTACTCAGAAATATGTTTTTGTTTTAATGTCTGGTGTCAAAAAAGAGTTCTGCTTAAATGCATAAAAACTACAAAACTTAAAGGAATACAACTCGCGTTGTATCATTACAAAATGTATAGTATAATACATTGAAGGAGTTTTGTCTTCCCTCAGTCTTCCCTGGGCACAGCTTTCCTGATTTCTCTAATGTGAAAAGTATTCCAGTGACATCAAATCCTGGGGGAAAGAACATATTATAGAGTAGCATACTTATCTTGTCTGAATTAAGCCTACAAGTGTTTTGAATTTTGTCAAAGTATCACCATGGACTGTATTGTATCCTGGGAATTAGTTTGTTTTCACCAACTATCACTCTAACTCAAGCTTCTGGCTGGGGGTGTGGCCTTGGAAGGCAGCAAGTGCAGTGCATTGTGGTAGTTGTAGGATTTCTACAGTTGGGGCAAAATTTTCCCTTTCTGCATTTTTCTTGGGTCAGAAGGTGCCAATTTTAAACATTACTGGACATTTCTACAATATAGGTAACCAAATTTAAATAAACCTACATCTTTCCAGCGTTGAAATACATTTAAAAATAATTATAAATTACTTTCAGATATTCCAAACTAATAATGTTAGTTTGTTAGTTTTATTTATCCGTCACATACACAATTGCACAGGGCAATCTCAACCAACTATCCTTACAATACTGTAGTGCTTTGTTGCATCTTAAACACACCTTGTACCAAATGTGCATCAATAATCTGATCAAACCTGAAATGCAACAAATACTCACCTGCAGAGCAAAAAGAGGTGGAGCAGCAGACGAAAACCACAGCATATATTGACGTCACCTTCCTCAACTGAAACTAAACTTTAGTCCGAGCGACAGCAGAACTAAGGACTAGACACGTCTCTCTGGAAAAGAAGAAGCTGAAATAATCAGGCCAGGCGTCAGTCTCTGACAAAGACGGGTAAGTAAAGCTCATAATATTTACTGTGTTTCCACAGACATTAACACAAACTAATCTTCTCAGAAATATGTGTTTGTTTTGATGTCTGGTCTCAAAAAAGATTTCTGCTTAAATGCAAAAAAAAAAAAAAAAAACTTAAAGGAATACTTTAACCTTTAGCAACCAGCTTTGTATCATTACAACATCTGTAGTATAGTGCAATGAAGGAGATTTGTCTTACCTCAGTCTCCCCTGGGCCTAGCAGTCCTGATTTCTTTAGTGAAAAAAGTATTCCAGTGACATCAAATCCTGGGAAAGAGAACACATTGTAGAGTAGCATACACAGTGTTTTGAATTTTGTCAAAGTATCACCATGGACTGTGTATTATCCCGGGAATTAGTTTGTTTTCACCAACTATCACTCTAACTCAAGCTTCTGGCAGTGAAGTAGTGGGTGTGGCCTTGGAAGGCAGTGAGTGCAATGCATTGTGGTAGTTGTAGGATTTCTACAGTTAGAGCAAAATTGACCCTTTCTGCCTTTTTCTTGGGCTAGAAGGTGCCAATTTTAAACATTACTGGACATTTCTACTATATAGGTAACCAACTTTAAATAAACGTACATCTTTCCAGCGTTGAAATACATTTAAAAATAATTCTAAATTACTTTCTGAAATTCCAAACTAATCAATAATTGTATCATTACTGCTTTGATGCTCATGCTTTAATGTATGATGTTAGAGTGTAGGATTATGACTCATAATATTCCATGTATATGCCCCAAATGCAAAAAGGTTTTCTCCACAAGACCTGAGCTGCTGGTTAATACCTTCATTTCTGAGATGGCTGCTGAGTTCAAAGCGTCAGCTCAACAGGAAGAAGTTTTCACCCTAAAATATAATTATTTACATTATGGGGACTTCCAATTTGTCCCCAAAAGCAAGGTACGTCCCCACAATGTCACTATATAAGCAGCACAATGTCCCCACATCATTAGTAATACACGCCCACTCACACACAAACACACACACAAATACACAGACACACAGATGGATGGATTTAAACACAGGAATCCACTCACTATTGGAGAACAGGAATGAACTCTTCAGTATGTGCTTTGGAAGTGGAATCAGAACCATATCAGATGTGGTGCATATTCAATTGGTCCACTTTTCTTTTGTTTAGGCCTTCTGTCAATATAAATGTAAGGCCATTTATTGTATTTTAGCTTTAAACTGATGCATTTTAGGTTGCCTATTAACAACTGGCCTGGGACAACAACTGGTTATTAACTGTAAAGGCTGAAGCTGCTCCTCTTACTGTACAGTTTATAAAAGGAGACTGACCACAATATTATAAACAAATAAACTAAACTATACTCAAATTTAAGGCTGAGAAAAATGCATGCAAGATCCGCTTAGACAAACATTTGGAGAGGCAACGTTGGTCCATGCTATACCATACTTCCACTGTACAGAAAAAGAGACAAGGAAAAACGTATGTTGTTCCAAAGATACATCAGGTCCTGACAATCTTTATTTACCTATTTTATTATGTTGTCTTGTTGTATTTGATTGTATGTTTGGACCCTGTGTTCTTTCACTGTACAAACAAATGAGACAAAAACAATAAAACTCCTCTTGTTACAAAGTTATGTCAGTTCATAAAGAGGCAATACAAGTTGAGTCACAGAGCTACACTGAGAGGTGGAGCAACACTGGAAGGGGAGAGCTGCAGAGGCACATTCCCTCAGGTAAAAGTTAAAGTTTGTCAGAGTGAGAGCAGGACAGCATTCAGGACGAGTCTATCTGAATCTCTCTGAAGGCAAATTCAACTGAAACAATCAGGTTGTTCTCAACTAAACAGCAGAATCACTGACAAACACTGGTGAGTACACTGCCTTTCAAAGCCAACATTCAATGACACTCAGTAAATACTTGCTCAAAGTTTAGTTAAAACAAGAGTATGACTGTTTGATGTGTCTTTTATATACAGAACAATTTGCCACAAAAATGTGTCATCTAGATAGAATAATATGAAGATTGTGACAGAACTACAGGGCAGCTGTAAAAACCAAACCACAGTGACTTCAACTTTATCTGATTTTTAAAAAGTCTTGTGTTTCGTCTAGTTTAAACATACATTTTTATCCTCAAACATCTTAGCAATTGAGTTTGTGAAACCGCATACATATACACTCAACAAAAATATAAACGCAACACTTTTGTTTTTGCTCCCATTTTTCATGAGATGGACTTAAAGATCTAAAATTCATTCCAGATAAACAATATTACCATTTCTCTCAAATATTGTTCACAAATCTGTCTAAATGTGTGATAGTGAGCACTTCTGCTTTGCTGAGATAATCCATCCCACCTCACAGGTGTGCCACATCAAGATGCTGATCTGACATCATGATTAGTGCACAGGTGTGCCTTAGACTGTCCACAATAAAAGGCCACCCTGAAATGTGCATTTTTTTGCTTTATTGGGGGTCTGGGGACTCAGAACCAGTCAGTATCTGGTGTGACCACCATTTGCCTCATGCAGTGCAACACATCTTCTTCGCATAGAGTTTTTTAGATTGTCAATTGTGGCCTGTGGAATGTTGGTCCTCTCCTCTTCAATGGCTGTGCGAAGTTGCTGGATATTAGTGGGAAGTGGTGCACGCTGTCGTATACGCCGGTCAAGCACATCCCAAACATGCTCAATGGGTGACATGTCCGGTGAGTATGCTGGCCATGCAAGAACTGGGACATTTTCAGCTTCCAAGAATTGTGTACAGATCCTTGCAACATGGGGCCGTGCATTATCTTGCTGAAACGTGAGGTGATGTTCATGGATGTATGGCACAACAATGGGCCTCAGGATCTCATCACGGTATCTCTGTGCATTCAAAATGCCATCAATAAAATGCACCTGTGTTCTTTGTCCATAACAGATGCCTGCCCATACCATAACCCCACCACCACCATGGGCTACTCGATCCACAACATTGACATCAGCAAAGCGCTCACCCACACGACGCCACACACGCTGTCTGCCATCTGCCCTGAACAATGTAAACCGAGATTCATCTGTGAAGAGAACACCTCTCCAACGTGCCAGACGCCATCGAATGTGAGCATTTGCCCACTCAAGTCTGTTACGGCGACGAGCTGGAGTCAGGTCAAGACCCCGATGAGGACGACGAGCATGCAGTTGAGCTTCCCTGAGACGGTTTCTGACAGTTTGTGCAGAAATTGTTTGGTTATGCAAACCAATTGTTTCAGCAGCTGTCTCAGTGGCTGGTCTCAGACGATCTTGGAGGTGAACCTGCTGGATGTGGAGGTCCTGGGCTGGTGTGGTTACACAAGGTCTGCGGTTGTGAGGCCGGTTGGATGTACTGCCATATTCTCTGAAACGCCTTTGGAGACGGCTTATGGTGGAGAAATGAACATTCAATGCACGAGCAACAGATCTGGTTGACATTCCTGCTGTCAGCATGCCAATTGCACGCTCCCTCAATGCTTGTGGCATCTGTGGCATTTTGCTGTAAGACAAAACTGCACATTTCAGGGTGGCCTTTTATTGTGGACAGTCTAAGGCACACCTGTGCACTAATCATGATGTCAGATCAGCATCTTGATGTGGCACACCTGTGAGGTGGGATGGATTATCTCAGCAAAGCAGAAGTGCTCACTATCACACATTTAGACAGATTTGTGAACAATATTTGAGAGAAATGGTAATATTGTTTATCTGGAATGAATTTTAGATCTTTAAGTCCATCTCATGAAAAATGGGAGCAAAAACAAAAGTGTTGCGTTTATATTTTTGTTGAATGTATAATGCTGCAGCTAAATCCAACCATAAGGAAGACCCAAAGTATAAACTGTGATTACTTACCGCTAACTGGCCTAGTTTAGATGGCCTTTGGATTGTACAAAGAATGAAAGAAAAGCATTAACGGTCATAAAATATGATGTTGTTCAGTCAAGACCCTTAATGTTATCTGCCTAAAGTTGGAAGGTGCTTTTGATAAAAGTTTCAGCTGAATTAAATAAAGTGTTAACGTATGAAAGTCTGTTCCACACTTTGTAAGTTATGAAGGTATTGCTTTAAGTTTAAGGCAGTGTAGCAGTTTATATTGACTGTGTTCTAACAACCAAGGAACAGGAAGCCCCACTAACGGCATAGCCAGGGCAAATGTTTAACTGAGGTCCATCAGTTTTCTATCTCTCTCTCTCTCTCTCTCTCTCTCTCTCTCTCTCTCTCTCTCTCTCTCTCTCTCTCTCTCTCGTGGCTTCTGTACATGTTGCATCTGAAACTTTCTCTCACTGGCAGCACAGTCCACAACCTGATTGTCTAATGCCATGTTTCAGTGAGCCAGAGGCTGACAACAAAATATAAGTAATTACATTTTTGTTTTTACACCTTTTCCCCTCAGATTGAAGCCATGTCTGCTACCAGCTGTCTGCTGAGTGAAGATCAGTTTCGGTGCTCCATCTGTCTGGATGTGTTCACTGATCCAGTCACCATCCCATGTGGACACAACTTCTGTAAAGCCTGCATCACTGAACACTGGGATATTAACGTCCCGTGTCGCTGCCCTAACTGCAAAAAGGTTTTCTACACAAGACCTGAGCTGCTGGTCAACACCTTCATCTCTGAGATGGCTGCTCAGTTCAGAGCGTCAGCTCAACAGGAAGCCAGCAGCAGCAGCTCAGAGCAACAAGCTGCAGAACCAGGAGAAGTTCCCTGTGACGTCTGCACTGGAACCCAACTGAAGGCCCTGAAGTCCTGCCTGGTGTGTCTGGTCTCCTACTGTGAGACTCACCTGGAGCCTCATCTGAGGATGCCAGCTCTGAAAAGACATCAGCTGATTGACCCTGTGGAGAACCTGGAAGACAGGATGTGTAAGAAGCATGATAAACCTCTGGAGCTGTTCTGTCAGACCGACCAGACATGTGTCTGCATGCTCTGCACTGTTTTAGACCACAAGACACATGCTGTTGTTCCTCTGAAAGAAGAATACGTAGTAAAGAGGGCGGAGTTGGGGAAGAAAGAGGCTGAAGTTCAGCAGATGATTCAGAAGAGACGACTGAAGATTCAGGAGATGAGACGCTCAGTGGAGCTCAGTAACGAAGGTGCAGACAGAGAGATAGCAGATGGTGTTCAGGTCTTCACCGCTCTGAAGGAGTCTGTGGAGAGAAGCCAGGCCGAGCTCATCCATACCGTCAAAGAGAAGCAGAGAGAGACAGAGAAACAGGCTGAAGGCTTTATCAAAGAGCTGGAACAGGAAATCTCTGAGCTGGAGAAGAGAATCACTGAGGTGGAGCAGCTCTCACAGTCTGAAGACCACCTCCACCTCCTCCTAAACTTCCAGTCCATAAACACTGCTCTACCCACCAAGGACTGTACAGATATCAGCGTCCGTCCACCTTCATATGAGGGGACTGTGGTGAGAGCTGTGAATCAGCTGGAGGAGAAACTCAGTGAACAGATGAAGCTGTTTCAGTTGAAGTGGGTCCAGCAGTACGCAGTGGATGTGACACTCGATCCTGATACAGCACATCCCAAACTCATCCTGTCAGATGATGGAAAACAAGTTAAACATGGTGATGTCCGGAAGAAGCTCCCAGACAATCCAGAGAGATTTGACAGGGGTCCTAATGTCTTATCAAAGCAGAGTTTCTCTTCAGGAATATTTTACTATGAGGTTCAGGTTGAAGGGAAGACGAAGTGGGATTTAGGAGTCGCCAGAAAGTCGATCAACAGGAAGGGACCAATCATAGTGAGCCCTGAGAATGGTTACTGGACCATATCTTTGAGGAATGACAATGAGTACTCAGGTCTTGCTGACTCTCCAATCCGTCTCTCTCTTAAGTCTCCTCCTCAGAAGGTGGGGCTGTTTGTGGATTATGAGGAGGGTCTGGTCTCCTTTTATGACGTTGATGCTGCAGCTCTTATCTACTCCTTTACTGGCTGCTCCTTCACTGAGAAACTCTACCCATACTTTAGTCCCTGTCTAAATGATGGTGGTAAAAACTCTGCCCCTCTGATCATCTCTCCTGTCAATCCCTGAGTAGTAGACGGATTCACAATTATTTATTGTAAAGAAAATTAAATATTTACGAGGGCATTGTAATGTAAATGCTTTGTTTTTTTCAGAATCACATTGTATTTTTCTTCTTTTTTACATACAATATATTTGACTCAAAACACTTACATTTCTGTGTTACGCTGAGATTCTTTGGAAATATATGATTTGCTATTTTTTGTGCAAATTCCTAAATGCATAACAAACAAATAATAATAGTAATTTGCTTTGATTTTTTTTTCTATTTTAAACATTCATTAATTTCTGTTCACCGACAAATACTTAAAAGACCTGAAAACAGCAAATAAACCCCTCCTGAGATAAAACACTGTTGGAGATGCTTTACGTGTTTGTGCTCTGATAACAGAACTTTTGTTCCTGATGACTGTTTGTGTTTGAGTGTGCAGACTCATTTCTGTATCGAGTGAGTTACCTGAACAATCAGAGTGAGCACCGTTTGGTCTCCGACTACCTGGAGTGTTTCTGCTGCATTCATCACTCTGCTGTATACGTTTCTCCATCTGATATCAGTTAATGGAATAAAAAATAAACAAAATAAATTCATGATCTGCATTACGGAAATTAGACTTAATTTACCATCATATTGTTTCTTGTTTTACTGACTAACTATAGTAAATGCAGAGGCAGAGACTGTTTAGAAAGCCAAAGTAAGTTGTTTACATGCAACAGTATCAGATATCATGATCTAGTGTCTACATGCACAACACATAAAACCAAAAAACAGATCATAACCAGGATACTCGTCGAGGTCAATATTTCATACAATGACCTGCAGACATTCCTCTCACTTTCACAGATAGCAGAGGTCATGATCAGTTGTGCAACGTCTGAATCAAACCGCTTTTGGTTGATATCCTGACTGAAGGTAAAATAACATGTATCATTAATATGAAATGTTTTACCGCTTACTGACACCTACCTTGTTTGGTCTGGACCCTCTGACTCTTTTGTTTGACAGAAATTACAGTTGAAGAGGAGAGACAGTAAAATAAGTCTTTATCCCACTGATCAACATCATCATCATCATCATCAACCGCTTATCCGAAATCGGGTCGCGGGGGCAGCAGCTTGAGCAGGGAACCCCAAACTTCTCTTTCCCGGGCCACATCAACCAGCTCTGACTGGGGGATCCCGAGGCGTTCCCAGGCCAGTGTGGAGATATAATCTCTCCACCTAGTCCTGGGTCTTCCCCGAGGCCTCCTTCCAGCTGGACGCTCCTGGAACACCTCCCTAGGGAGGCGCCCTGGGGGCATCCTTACCAGATGCCCGAACCACCTCAACTGGCTCCTTTCAACGCAAAGGAGTAGCGGCTCTGCCCCGAGTTCCTCACGAATGACTGAGCTTCTCACCCTATCTCTAAGGGAGACGCCAGCCACTCTCCTGAGAAAGCCCATTTCGGCCGCTTGTACCCGCGATCTCGTTCTTTCGGTCATTACCCAGCCTTCATGACCATAGGTGAGGGTAGGAACAAAGATCGCCCGGTAGATCGAAAGCTTTGCCTTACGACTCAGCTCTCTTTTCGTCACAACAGTGCGGTAAAGCGAGTGCAAAACCGCCCCTGCTGCTCCGATTCTACGGCCAATCTCACGCTCCATTGTTCCCTCACTCGCAAACAAGACCCCCGAGGTACTTAAACTCCTTCACTTGGGGTAAGGACTCATTCCCTACCTGTAGTAGACAATCCATCGGTTTCCTGCTGAGCACCATGGCCTCAGATTTAGAGGTACTGATCCTCATCCCAACCGCTTCACACTCGGCTGCAAACCGATCCAATGAGAGCTGAAGGTCACAGGCCGATGATGCCATCAGAACCACATCATCCGCAAACAGCAGAGATGAGATCTTCAGCCCACCAAACTGCAACCCCTCCCCACCACGACTACGCCTTGATATCCTGTCCATGAATATCACAAACAGGATTGGTGATAAAGCGCAGCCCTGGCGGAGGCCAACCCCCACCGGAAACAGGTCTGACTTACTACCGAGAACCCGTACACAGCTCTCGCTTTGAGTGTACAGAGATTGGATGGCCCTCAGAAGAGACACCCTCACCCCATACTCCCGCAGCACCCCCCACAGTATCTCCCGGGGAACCCGGTCATAAGCCTTCTCCAGATCTACAAAACACATGTAGACTGGATGAGCAAACTCCCAAGCTCCCTCTAGGATCCTTGCGAGAGTGAAGAGCTGGTCCGTTGTTCCACGGCCAGGACGGAATCCGCATTGTTCCTCTTCAATCTGAGGTTCGACTATCGGCCGAACCCTCCTTTCCAGCACCTTGGAGTAGACTTTGCCGGGAAGGCTGAGAAGTGTGATACCCCGGTAGTTGGAACACACTCTCTGGTCCCCCTTTTTGAAAATAGGAACCACCACCCCGGTCTGCCACTCCTTCGGCACTGTACCCGACTTCCACGCAATGTTGAAGAGGCGTGTCATCCAAGACAGCCCCTCCACACCCATTGCTTTCAGCATTTCTGGACGGATCTCATCAACCCCCGGGGCTTTGCCACTGTGGAGTTGTTTGACTACCTCAGTGACTTCCACCAGGGAAATTGACGATGATCCCCCATCAGCCTCCAGCTCTGCCTCCAACATAGAGGGCGTGTTAGTCGGATTCAGGAGTTCCTCAAAGTGCTCTTTCCACCGACCGACTACCTCCTCAGTTGAGGTCAACAGCGTCCCATCCTGACTGTACATAGCTTGGATGGTTCCCGCTTCCCCCTCCTGAGGTGCCGGACGGTCTTCCAGAAACACTTTGGTGCCGACCGAAAGTCCTTCTCCATGGTTTCTCCGAACTTCTCCCACACCCGCTGCTTTGCCTCGGTCACGGCAGAAGCTGCAGCCCTTCGGGCCTGTCGGTACCTTGCAACTGCCTCAGGAGTCCCCCGAGATAACATATCCCGGAAGCACTCCTTCTTCAGTCGGACGGCTTCCCTGACCACCGAGGTCCACCACGGCGTTCGAGGGTTACCGCCCCTTGAGGCACCTAAGACCTTGAGACCACAGCTGTCTGCCGCGGCTTCAGCAATGGAAGTTTTGAACATCGACCACTCGGGTTCAATGCCCCCAACCTCCACAGGGATGCTAGAAAAGCTCTGCAGGAGGTGCGAATTAAAGATCTCTTGAACAGGGGCCTCCGCCAGACGTTCCCAGTTCACCCGCACTACCCGTTTGGGCTTACCAGGTCTGTCCAGAGTCTTCCCCCACCCTTTGACCCAACTCACAACCAGATGGTGATCAGTTGACAGCTCCGCCCCTCTCTTCACCCGAGTGTCCGAAACATGCGGCCTCAGATCAGATGAAACGATCACGAAATCGATCATCGACCTTCGGCCTAGGGTGCTCTGGTACCATGTACACTTATGAGCATCCTTATGTTCGAACATGGTGTTCGTTATAGACAAACCATGACCAGCACAGAAGTCTAACAACAAACGACCACTCGGGTTCAGATCGGGGAGGCCGTTCCTCCCAATCACGCCTTTCCAGGTGTCTCCATCATTGCCCACGTGCGCGTTAAAGTCTCCCAGCAGAACTATGGAGTCCCCTACCGGAGCCCCATGCAGGACTCCGTTCAGGGTCTCCAAGAAGGCCGAATACTCCGAACTGCTGTTCGGTGCGTACGCACAAACAACAGTCAGAGTCTTCCCCCCACAACCCGGAGGCGTAGGGAGGCGACCCTCTCGTCCACCGGGGTAAACTCCTAACCTAGTAGCGCCCAGCCGGGGGCTCGTGAGTATCCCCACACCGGCCCGGCGCCTCACACCTTGGGCAACTCCAGAGAAGAATAGAGTCCAACCCCTGTCCAGAAGTACGGTTCCAGAGCCAAGACTGTGCGTGGAGGTAAGCCCCACCAGGTCTAATTGGTAGCGCTCCACCTCCCGCACCAGTTCCAGCTCCTTCCCCCACAGCGAGGTGACGTTCCACGTCCCCAAAGCCAGCCTCTGCCGCCCGGGTCTGGTCCGTTGTGGTCCCCGCCCTTCACTGCCACCCTTTAGGCAGCGCACCCGACCCCAGCGGTTCCTCCGACGAGTGGTGGGCCCATCGGTCATAGAGGGGGTTGGTGCCACGTAGCTTCTTCGGGCTGTGCCCGGCCGGGCCCCGTGGCAGACCCGGCCACCAGACGCTCGCAGGCGGGCCCCCTTTCTGGGCCTGGCTCCAGACGGGGGCCCCGGGCTTCCTCCGGGCAGGGTCTCTCCTCCTCTTTGGTGATTTTCCATAGGGTCTTTTTGAACCATTCTTAGTCGGGCCCCTCACCTGAGACCACTTTGCCTTGGGAGACCCTACCAGGAGCACTAGGCTCCGGACAACACAGCTCCCAGGTTCACAGGGGCACACAAACCTCTCCACCACGGTAAGGTGATGGTTCCCGGAGAGGCTGATCAACTGATCAACATACACAGTATATTCTAGCATGATGGATTGAAAACACTTGTTGTGTTGTATGGTTGAGCATGCTATAGACTGCAATAAAGAAACTTAATAATAAAACAGTGTAAAATCTCTGCCAACCATCCTTACAATACTTTAGTGCTTTGTTGCAGCTTAAACACACCTTGTACCAAAGTGCATCAATAATCTGATCAAACCTGAAATGCAACAAGTCCGCACCTGCAGAGCAAAGAGAGGTGGAACAGCAGACAAAAACCACAACATGTACTGACGTCACCTTCCTCAACTGAAACTAAACTTTAGTCAGAGCAACAGCAGAACTAAGGACTAGACGCGTCTCACTGGAAAAGAATAAACTGAAATAATCAGGCCAGGCATCAGTCCAAAGACGGGTAAGTACAGCTTATGATATTTACTGTGTTTCCACAGACATTAACACAAACTAATCCAATCAGAAATATGTTTTTGTTTTAATGGCTGGTGTCAAAAAAAGAGTTCTGCTTGAATGCAAAAAAAATACAAAACTTAAAGAAATACAACCCGCTTTGTATCATTACAAAATGTATAGTATAATATATTGAAGGAGTTTTGTCTTCCCTCAGTCTTCCCTGGGCACAGCTGTCCTGATTTCTCTAATGTGAAAAGTATTCCAGTGACATCAAATCCTGGGGGAAAGAACATATTATAGAGTAGCATACTTATCTTGACTGAATTAAGCCTACAAGTGTTTTGAATTTTGTCAAAGTATCACCATGGACTGTATTGTATCCTGGGAATTAGTTTGTTTTTACCAACTATCACTCTAACTCAAGCTTCTGGCTGTGAAGTAGTGGGTGTGGCCTTGGAAGGCAACAAGTGCAATGCATTGTGGTAGTTGTAGGATCTCTACAGTTAGAGCAAAATTTACCGTTTCTGCCTTTTCTTGGGCCAGAAGGTTCTGATTTCAAACATTACTGGACATTTCTATATAGGTAAACTAATATCAATAAACCTTCTCTCCTGCAGTGAAATTCTACATTCATGAATGATTCTAAATGACTTTCTGATATTCCAAACTAATCAATAATTTCATAATTTCTGCTTTGATTTCTAATGCTTTCATAGGTGATGTTACGATTGTAGGATTCAAGATGACCCTCCTAATATTCCATTTATCTAGTTTGACTTTTAATGAACAAATGATCAAGAAATACATAATAACATATTTTCTTTCACACCTTTTGTCCTCAGATTTTGTAGCAGGAAACAAAAACCACAGCAGGAAATGACGTCACCTTCCTCAACTGAAACGGAACTTTAGTCTCAGCGACAGCAGAACTAAAGACTAGACACGTCTCTCTGGAAAGGAGGAAGCTGAAATAATCAGGCCAGGCATCGGTCTCTGACAAAGACGGGTAAGTACAGCGTAAAATATTCACTGTGTTTCAACAAACATTTACACAAACTAATCTCCTCCTAGTTTTGTGTTTGTGTTGATGTCTGGTGTCAAAAAATATTTCTGCTAAAATGCAAAAAAAAACTATCAATCTCATAGGAATACTTCACCTTTTAGCAAATAGCTTTGTATCATGACGAAATCAGTAGTACAGTACAATGAAGGAGGTTTGTCTTACCTCAGTCTTCCCTGGGTCTAGCTGTCCTGATTTCTCTAATGTGAAAAGTATTCCACTGACATCAAATCCTGGGGGAAAGAACACATTGTAGAGAAGGCTACAAAGTGTTTAGAATTTTGTCAAAGTATGGGAATTAGTTTGTTTTCACCAGCTATCACTCTAACTCAAGCTTCTGGCTGTGAAGTAATGGGTGTGGCCTTGGAAGGCAGTGAGTGCAATGCATTGTGGTAGTTGTAAGATTTCTACAGTTAGAGCAAAATTAACCCTTTCTGCCTTTTGTCTGGCCAGAAGGTGCAGATTTTAAACATTAATGGACATTTCTACTGAATAGGTAACCAAATTTCATTAAACCTGCATCTTTCCAGTGTTGAAATACTCCATTTATGATTCTAAAAGAGTTTCTGATATTCAAAACCAATCAATAATTGTATCAACATGTTGATTTCTCCTGCTTATATCTCTCCTAATATCCTAATATTCTAGTTTGGCTAACTGAAAAAATTATCAATAGATAGTTATATTTGTTTTACACGTTTTCCCCTCAGATTGTAGCCATGTCTGCTGCCACCTGTCTGCTGACTGAAGATCAGTTCCTGTGCTCCATCTGTCTGGATGTGTTCACTGATCCAGTCACCATCCCATGTGGACACAACTTCTGTAAAGCCTGCATCACTGAACACTGGAATAGTAAGGTCCCATGTGACTGTCCCAACTGCAATAAGGTGTTTCCCATAATGCCTGAGTTGCTGGTCAACACCTTCATCTCTGAGATGGATAATCAGTTCAGAGAGTCAGCTCAACAGGAAGCCAGCAGCAGCAGCTCAGAGCAACAAGCTGCAGAACCAGGAGAAGCTAAACAGACATCAGCAAAGGATCCATTCTACATATTCTCAGGAACCAAACTGAATGCACTGATGTTCTTCCTGGTGTGTCCGATATGTGTATGCGTGCTTTATGCTGTCCTAGTCAACAAGACACATGATGTTGTTCCTCTGACTGAAGAATATTTAGAAAAGATGGTTGAGCTGAGGAAAACCGAGGCTAAAATCCTGCAGATGATCCAAACAAGACAAATGAAGATTCGGGAGTTGAGACGCTCAGTGGAGCTCAGTAAGGAAGGTGCAGACAGAGAGATAGCAGCTGGTGTTCAGGTCTTCACTGCTCTGAAGGTGTCTGTGGAGAAAAGCCTTGCCGAGCTCATCAACACCGTCAGAGCGAAGCAGAGAGAGACAGAGAAACAGGCTGAAGGCTTCATCAAAGAGCTGGAACAGGAAATCTCTGAGCTGGAGAAGACACGCACTGAGATGGAGCAGCTCTCACAGTCTGATGACCACCTCCTTCTCCTCCAAAACTTCCAGTCCATCAATGCTGCTCTACCAACCAAGGACTGGACAGAGATCAGCGTCCGTCCACCTTCATATGAGGGGACTGTGGTGAGAGCTTTGAATCAGCTGGAGGAGAAACTCAGTGAACAGATGAAGCCAAAGCTGATTGAGGCCGAGCTGAAGTGGGTCCAGCAGTACTCAGTGGATGTGACACTCGATCCTGATACAGCAAATCCCTGGCTCATCCTGTCTGATTGTAGAAAACAGGTTAAACTTGGTGATGTAAAAAAGAATCTCCCAAACAATCCAGAGAGATTTAATACTTGTTCTTTTGTCCTATCAAAGCAGAGTTTCTCTTCAGGAAGATTTTATTACGAGGTTCAGGTTGAAGGGAAGACTGACTGGGATTTAGGAGTGGTCAGAGAGTCGATCAACAGGAAGGGAATAACCCCAGGGAGACCTCAGAATGGTTTATGGACCATATGTTTGAGGAATGGCAATGAGTACAAAGCTCTTGCTGGCCCTATATTCCGTCTCTCTCTGAAGTCCCGGCCTCAGAAGGTGGGGGTGTTTGTGGATTATGAGGAGGGTCTGGTCTCCTTTTACGACGTGGATGCTGCAGCTCTTATCTACTCCTTCACTGGCTGCTCCTTCACTGAGAAACTCTACCCATTCTTCAGTCCCTGTAATAATGATGGTGGTGAAAACTCAGCCCCTCTGATCATCTCTCCTGTCAATAACTGAGTAGAAGTCATATTCACAATAGCCTGTTGCATGAGTCAGAAATTTGAGAAACATAACAGATAACTCCTTGGGAAGACCTCCAGGAACTTGTAGATAAATAAACAATGGTGTACTGGAGTAGTGAATAGTAAAGCAGTTTGAACATGTTTTTTGGGAAGCAGGAAGGAGCACTTTTGGACCAAACAAGCTCCAGTAGCCAGCTACAATATGCATCATCGGATAATGATCTTTCACAACAAATAAATGCATTGCAAATAATCACAGGCAAACATCCCATACACACCACGTGGACACCCAATTGAACTCCACAATGAGGACCATCACAGGAATAATCCGCTCAACACCACTCCCCTGGCTCCCTGTCCTAGCCAACATAGCTCCTCAACACATCGGGCGAGTAGTTCTAACTCAAAGGATGCTCCAAAAGACGAAAGACTCCCCTCACCTTCCAATTCACACAGACATTTTTAATCCACCCACTGCTCGACTTCCAACTAGACTACCAATTTGGAATAACCCACCACCAGCTGATCTCACCATCCAATCAGTTTGGAAAAAGGGATGGGATTCCAAGGACATCCCAAATCAACATCTGGTGTCAGACCCCGTCCCTGGCATCAATCTCCCAAGGAAGCAGTGAACATTGAATAGATTGGTCAGCCTTCACAAATGGGGCATCAGCCCAACCCCACAGTGTGCTTGTGGAGAGCAGCAAACAATGCATCACATCATTGAAGCATACCCTCTACAAAAACTTAAAGGAGGACTCGTCACCCTTCATACAGCTGAGCAAGAGGCAACTGCTTGGCTAAAGGACTTTGCATTCGCTAAATAAATAAACAGGCAAGCATGGAGTCAGGAGGACATGCAGTGCTTTATAGATATTTGGTCGGATGTTTATATAAGCACACAACTTTCGACAACACAAAAGAGTAGCAAAATGTATTCTCTTTAGCAAACAGCTCAGAGGAAAGGGATTTCAGAGGTATGTTGCATAGTGCTGGAAAAAGGCAAAAGTAGAATAAGTGTTGTTTTCCAAAATGTAAATTCTAACCAATTGTAGAGCAGTTTATGAACTATGTTATTGCTCCGCCCACAGACACATCTGACCAATGAGTGAAGAGAACGTTCTCATGTGGCTGATGACGCTGCATTTTGGTTTTTCACCAACTCATCAACTGTTTCAGACCAGAGGAAACGATAGGTGTCAGAACCAAACCTAGTGGAAAAAATAATGTTTCATTCCTATTTTTTAATAATTCTTTTTATGCTTTATTAGACAGTTTTGGAGGGTCTTGGGGAGGAGTTTTCCTTGGGTTTAATTATCTTTGGACCACAATACTGTGTAAGGAAAAAGGCGGTTTCAAAAATGTATCACCTTTTTGTTTGGTACTGCAAAGTTGGCCATCTGGCTGACAAGGAGAAACCGGTCCCAGGGAGCTGGGACTGTGGAGTCGGTACCAGTGCTGGTTGGACTGGTTAAGAACAGACTGAGGGTGGAGCACACTACCACACATACTACCAAATGATGGACAAGGTGGAAGCCTTTAGCCAAATATGGGCTGTGGGGTGGGGAGGGGGGTGTTATGCTCTGTTGGTGCAGATGGGGAGTTGATTCTGATTTTGTAAATTGTTGATACATTTTTGTTTTATTTGATTGTTTTTAAGTGGTGGTGGTGATGTTTACATGCACTATGCAGAAGTGGAATAAAAGGGAAGAAAACTCAGTGACTCACTCACTCACTCACTCACATATTCACTCACTCACACACAGTTGAACATCACTTCCAGGGACATTACAAAGAGTTATATTCATTTCCTGGAGACTTGCCATTACCATACCCACGACTTGTCGAAGCCTAAGCCTTAGCCTAACCCTAAACTTAACCCTAACCTATACCTAAACCTAAACCTAACCCTACCCTTACGACCTTAAAGCAAGTCCTCACCCTAAAATATAATTACTTACATTATGGGGAATTCCATTTGTCCCCAAAAGGAAGGTACGTCCCCACAATATCACTATGTAAGCAGCACAATGTCCCCACATTGTTAGTAATACACGCCCACACACAAACACACTCACACACACACAAATACGCAGACGCACAGACGTATGGATTTAAACAGGAATCCACTCACTAGTTATTGGAGAACAGGAATTAACTCTTCAGCATGTGCTTTGGAAGTGGAATTAGAACGATGTGGTGCATATTGGTCCACTTTTCTTTTGTTTAGGCCTACTGTAATTATAAATGTAATGTAATTTATTGTATTTTAACGTTTAACTGATGCATTTTAGGTTGCCTATTAACAACTGGCCTGGGACTACAGCTGGAAAAAATGTGCGGTAAAGGCTGAAGCTGCTCCTTTTACTGTACAGTTTATAAAAGGGGACTGTCCACCATATTATAAACAAATAAACTAAACTAAACTATACTCAAATTTAAGGCTGAGAAAAATGCATGCAAGATCCGCTTAGACAAACATTTGGAGAGGCAACGTTGGTCCATGCTATACCATACTTCCACTGTACAGAAAAAGAGACAAGGAAAAACTTATCTTGTTCCAAAGATACATCAGGTCCTGAACATCTTCAATTACCTCTTTTGTTATGTTGTCTAGTTGTATTTGATTGTATGTTTGGACCCTGTGTTCTTTCACTACAAACAAATGAGACAAAAACAATAAAACTCCTCTTGTTACAAAGTTATGTCAGTTCATAAAGAGGCAATAAAAGTTGAGTCACAGAGCTACACTGAGAGGTGGAGCAACACTGAAAGGGGAGAGCTGCAGAGGCACATTCCCTCAGGTAAAAGTTAAAGTTTGTCAGAGTGACAGCAGGACAGCATTCAGGACGAGTCTATCTGAATCTCTCTGAAGGCAAATTCAACTGAATCCATCAGGTGTTTCTCAACTAAACAGCAGAATCTCTGACAGACACTGGTGAGTACACTGCCTTTCAAAGCCAACATCCAATGACACTCAGTAAATACTTGCTCAAAGTTGAGTTAAAACAAGAGTATTACTGTTTAATGTGTATATTATAAACAGAATATTTTGCCACAGACATGTGTCATCTAGATAGAATAATATGAAGAGTCTGACAGAACTCGAGAGCAGCTGTAAAAACCAAACCACAGTGACTTCAGCTTAATCTGATTTAAACAAACTGCTTCTGTTTCGTGTAGTTAAAACTATAATTTGTATCCTCAAACATCTTAGCAATTGAGTTTGTGAAACCGCATACATATATAATGCAGCAGCTAAATCCAAACATAAAGAAGACCCAAAGTATAAACTGTGATAACCGCTAACTGGCCTAGTTTAGATGGCCTTTTGATTGTAAAAGCATTGCATAAACGTTCATAAAATGTCACGTTGTTGAACATATTTTATAACTTAAGATGCAATATAGAGGCTGTATTTCGTACAGGACACCTGTGTTAAGATTCCCAGTCTGCGTTTGCCAGGTCAAGTGTGGGCCTCCAGGCAAGACCCATAGGGCCGGTTTCACAGACAGGGCCTAGATTGAGCCAGGAGTGGGCCTTAATGTGGACTAGTTAAACTGGGACGTTTAAGTCACTTTCATGGATATGGCTTAAGTTTGGCTTAGTTTGTATGAGACTATGAAGTCCTGGAGTAAGGTAAGTAAGCCTGATTGTGAACACCTGCCCATGAGCACATGCTGCTGGTCCAACGGTGATCATAAAAACCCGGAGTGGAGCAGAAACACCATTGCTTGTGAGAAAAAACAATGGCAGAGGCTAAAAAAATCCCATCAATAAACTTTAATGAATTAGAAAAAAATCTCTTAAAACAAATAGTTTGAAAGTTATTGGGCCGGTTTCGCAGACATGGACTAAGCCTAGTTCTGGACTAAATTGTACCTTCAATGGACAGTCTCCATTCAAAATTACATTTAGTCCAGGACTAGGCTTAATCCATGTCTGTGAAACTGGCCCATTGAATCTAAAAGCCATACTGCTGGGACTGAGCAAATAAATAGTTGGGCCACAATTTGCAACAAATTCAATACTAATGAAAATGTTACTAAGAGAACAATACACCAACTTCAGGTTATCTTCATTATTATCGGTATTTCAGATCTTTCTCAATTATAATTTTGACATTATATTTAATGATATCTGTAGAAAAACCCGAATATCGCTTTAAAGAAGAGCTTGCCACAACCTTTCAACAAAGGACAAAAAAGATGACGTTGCATGAAAGTTAGCCCGAGAAATCCATGAACAGAAAATGCAATATCTGAAGAAAGTATGACATGAAAAGGAAAATTCTACAGGTGGAATTGGACATGAAGTTGGAAGAGAGAGCTATGATTCAAACAAGGTACAGTACTGAGACAATTGTGATTACTAATCACAGTGAAGATACAAGTAGAAAATAAAAGGTGTTCATGTTGTGTTTTGTCATTTTGTTATTTCATGTGTGTCAGTATTTTAAATCACAACAACCACATTTGAAAACAGAATTGTTTTAGACACTCATTTTATTGTGCTGGATACATCTTCAATTTAAATGCATCCATCTAATAAACTCAAGCAAAGTTGTTATTTTCAGTGCATTTTCCATATTGAAAGCGGTCTCGAAATGTAAGTTCATCAAATAAATGTTTTAGATAAGATTTATCCACAAGTACTCTTCTGGCTGGCCTCTGCAGTGGGAGTTGGTCTTCATTTAGATATTCCAAATCGTCCATGCTCCCTCACAAACACCACTAAACTGAAGTTAAACCTGCCTCTTTGGAGGATTAATTTAAGATCAAATTTAGACCTAGAGTAGCTCTAGTCATCAGTCTTGTAATTGGCTTTGTTTAATCCAGAATAGCTTTAATCTTGGACTATTCTAAACTGAGTCTGTGCAAGTAGCTTTGAATTAATCCAGCTCAAACAGGCATTTTAGTCTCGGACTAGGCTTAAGCCTTGTCTGTGAAACCGTATGCAATATAGAGGCTGTATGACTCAGTGGGTAACACCACTGACTTTCGGACAGGAGACAAGTGTTAAGATTCCCAGTCAGTGTTTGGCAGGCCAAGTGTTGGCCCCCATGCAAGACCCTTAATTCTATCTGCATACCTAAAAGGTTGAAGGTTCTTTGGATAAAAGTTCCACCTGAATGAAGTGAAGTGTTAACATATGAAAGTATGTTGCACACGTTGTACGTGACGTAATTACTGTCAGTCTTTTTAAGTCTTTTTTTCACATCTGAAACTCTTTCACTGGCAGCAAGTGCATGATTGTCCATTGCCATGTTTTGGTGAATCAGAGGTTGTCATCAAAAAATAAGTAATTGTATTTTTATTTTTACATGTTTTCCCCTCAGATTGTAGCCATGTCTGCTGCCAGCTGTCTGCTGACTGAAGATCAGTTCCTGTGCTCCATCTGTCTGGATGTGTTCACTGATCCAGTCACCATCCCATGTGGACACAACTTCTGTAAAGCCTGCATCAGGGAACACTGGAAAAGAAATGTCTCCCGTCGCTGCCCCAACTGCAAAAAGGTTTTCTACAAAAGACCTGAGCTGCTGGTCAACACCTTCATCTCTGAGATGGCTGCTCAGTTCAGAGCGTCAGCTCAACAGGAAGCCAGCAGCAGCAGCTCAGAGCAACAAGCTGCAGAACCAGGAGAAGTTCCCTGTTACGTCTGCACTGGAACCAAACTGAAGGCCCTGAAGTCCTGCCTGGTGTGTCTGGTCTCCTACTGTGAGACTCACCTGGAGCCTCATCTGAAGATGCCAGGCCTGAAAAGACATCAGCTGATCAAACCTGTGCAGAACCTGGAAGGCAGAATGTGTAAGAAGCACAATAAACTTCTGGAGCTGTTCTGTCAGACCGACCAGACATGTGTCTGCATGCTCTGCAGTGTTTTAGACCACAAGACACATGATGTCGTTCCCCTGAGAGAAGAATTGGAAGGAAAGAAGGCGGAGCTGGGGAAGAAAGAGGCTGAAGTTCAGCAGATGATCCAGAATAGACGACTGAAGATTCAGGAGATGAGACGCTCAGTGGAGCTCAGTAACGAAGGTGCAGACAGAGAGATAGCAGATGGTGTTCAGGTCTTCACCGCTCTGAAGGAGTCTGTGGAGAGAAGCCAGGCCGAGCTCATCAACACTGTCAAAGAGAAGCAGAGAGAGACAGAGAAACAGGCTGAAGGCTTCATCAAATTGCTGGAACAGGAAATCTCTGAGCTGGAGAAGACAAGCACTGAGGTGGAGCAGCCCATTAACACTGCTCCACCCACCAAGGACTGGACAGGGATCAGCGTCCGTCCACCTTCATATGGAGGGACTGTAAGGAGAGCTTTGAATCAGCTGGAGGAGAAACTCAGTAAACAGATGAAGAAACAGTTTGAGGCCGAGCTGAAGAGGGTCCAGCAGTACGCAGTGGATGTGACACTCGATCCTGATACAGCACATCCCAAACTCATCTTGTCTGATGATGGAAAACAAGTTAAACATGGAGATATAAAGAAGAATCTCCCAAACAATCCAGAGAGATTTGATACTTGTGTTAATGTGTTATCGAAACAGAGTTTCTCCTCAGGAAGATTTTACTATGAGGTTCAGGTTGAAGGGAAGACTGACTGGACTTTAGGAGTGGCCAGAGAGTTGATCAACAAGAAGGGAAAAATCAGAGCGAGCCCTCGGTATGGTTACTGGACCATATGTTTGAGGAATGACAATGAGTACCAAGCGTGTGCTGGCCCTATATTCCGTCTCTCTCTGAAGTCTCCTCCTCAGAAGGTGGGGGTGTTTGTGGATTATGAGGAGGGTCTGGTCTCCTTTTATGACGTGGATGCCGCAGCTCTTATCTACTCCTTTACCGGCTGCTCCTTCACTGAGAAACTCTACCCATACTTCAGTCCCTGTCTAAATGATGGTGGTAAAAACTCTGCCCCTCTGATCATCTCTCCTGTCAATCTCTGAGTAGAAGTCAGATTCACAACAGCCCGTTGCATGAATCAGAAATCATTTGAGAGACATCACAGACAACACCTTGTTAGCCGACCGTCGTCTCTTGACTTGCATAGCGAGACACGCGCAAGGGAAGACCTCCAGCAACTTGAACATAATAACTACTACATCATGATTGCCCTCAGTGTTTTAATCTCACATCTGGTGTGAACTAGGGATGGCCATTTAGAATTTTTTCTTTAACCGGTTAACCACCAGAATTAACGGTTATTAACCGGTTAACCGTTAAGATTTAATGTAGCGTATTAATAGTGAAATACATGAAGCATTATAGCAGGGCTCCCGACCTTTTTTTGTTCCAAGGACCGGCATATTAATTTAAAAACAATTCAAGGACCAGAAGCCAATTTAAATGCCAACATTTTGACATTCACACGGCACCTTGTCTGTTGTGAGAAGAGGTCTAGTATGCGAATGTAGGAGCAGAAAGAGCAATAAGTGACTGAAAAGGGACATTTACAGACACACAGGCTTAGTGGATGGGTAGCCTACCGAAACCCGATGCTAAGTAGTGCTGAGCACGGGGAGACATTTTGAAAGACCGTAATATTGATAAGCTCTGATGTTATCAGTACTGCATAACGATACTTAACGCTTTTGTTTAAGACGGATTTTCGCTATTGATCCTGGCACACAAGCATGGCAGACCTCTCCGTGTCTGTGCAGGGGCACTCACTGCCTGTCTGTCACTCTCTCACACTCACTGAGACGGTGATAGATGCAGGACAGCATCCACCTCAAGAAGGCTAATGCTAGCGCTATGTTAAGCTAGCGGGAGCTCACGCTGTTAATTAAATTATACAAACACATGGCAGGGGAGTGTTGTGACCATAAGTTGTGACTGGCTATCTTTCTGGGAGCGTAACATGGACCTATTATAAAGTTGAGCGTAGCCTACACTACTCGTTTCATTCTACCGACAGTTGGCATTCTTATATCCGGTTTAGCGATATCAAAATAAGAGTCCGGATTTCAGAGAAATTATTATTATTTTTTTTTTTTTAACCGTTTAACCTTTAGTATTAACCGGTTAAAGATCTTCTTAACGGTTAACGGTTAACCAGTTAACCATGGACATCCCTAGTGTGAACCAAGGAAGCAAACTAGACACAGACTATCAGGTGTGAATCCGCCCTAAATCAAGGTAAACATTGTAATTAATCTCACTGTATCAAACTCCAAACTTCCTGACAGCACTTCTGAGAGCTTCAATCTTGAGTGGGAACCCCCCAACCATGGCAGATTAAATGTCTTGAACATGAATCTATGGAGAGAGTTTCAGATTCCTGAGATGAATTAAAACGTTGAGAGAAGCTGACTAGGCAGGAAGATGATCTGAACACATAGATCTAAGGCGGACTGTGTGTGTGTGTGTGTGTGTGTGTGTGTGTGTGTGTGTGTGTGTGTGTGTGTGTGTGTGTGTGTGTGTGTGTGTGTGTGTGTGTGTGTGTGTGTGTGTGTGTGTGTGTGAGTGAGTGTGTGTGTGTGTGTGTGTGTGTGTGTGTGTGTGTGTGTGTGTGTGTGTGTGTGTGTGTGTGTGTGTGTTCCTCACACCCGGCTGTGTGTACTGTAAACACTGTAAACACTTTGTTGGGCCGCCAGTTCATTCCTGTGACGAAAACTTGCTCTTAAAGCAGCTGATGCCTTCAGGGGCAGTAGGAACATGATAACACTGTTGTTCTCCTGCTTGTGGTCGAAGGCTAAATACAGTCAGCACAGACCTGCTGACACTAGATCATAATGAAACCTTTTATCAGAATGAACTGTTGAAAATTTAGTTTGTCTTTTGATTACTGTAAAAACACTGATTCTACAGCTGTTTATTACCAATATTAAATTGACTTGTGTATTTGTGGACTTGGCCTTAAAATATATATATGTACAAAGTCAACATCATAAGTCTTTTGTTTGACATAATGTAACATTTGAAAATGTCAATGTTTGATCAATGATGTTAAATTTCTCATGAACATTTTAAAATTAAACATCTTTTACATTATTGCATTTTTGAACAGCTCTGATTGAGAAAAGGCTTATTTTCAACCTTGCTCAATTGTGCTCTAACTTCTTTTCCATGTTAAAGGTTGACAAATTATGTTAAATTTCGCATGAACATTTTCAATTAAACATTAACGTTTTACTTTTCCCAGAGATTGCAGTTTTGTACTCGTACCAACACGCCCTGATTCCCATATGCATGAGGTAACGGACCCACGGCTCTCAGTAACATAATATTCACTGTAATTACTGTTTGATGCAGGAGTCAGATGTCAATAACGTGGCAGGATCCAAGTCTTGGATTAAAGACTTATTTCTATATTCAAAACCACACTCGCACGCGCACGCATGCACACACACACACACACACACACACACACGCGACACACACGCACACACACACACACACACACACACACACTGTGCTCATATAATCAGTTGGTAAGCAACATGTTTGTTTGCCTGTAGGGAGGTGAGAGCAGACCACATTGGGAAGGGTTCAAACACAGGACAAGAGAACGCTAATTCATATTGTTGTCAGTGTGAACAATAAGAAAATAAAATGTTAAAGGTGCAGTCAGTGATTCTGGAGAATGCATGTTGTCAAAATCACTTTTTCTCAAAATCTGTGAATATCTCCTCAAGATCCGCTACCTGTTAATACACAGCCTATGCTCTGTAAACTGGCATGTTGCTAGCTATGATGCCCCCATTTTGTTTACATACCCTTTGTTTACATACCAGTTTACAGAGCCTAGGCTGTGCATTATCAACACCAGATTTTTTTTCAGCACACACACAGTACATACAGGTAGGAGATCGTGAGGATATGTTCACTGATATTGACAGAAAATGTTCTACAGAATCGCTGACTGCACCTTTAATTGTCATGATAATAAAACTAAAGTATTTTTCTCCACCAAACTCATGAGAAAAACTAAATTTCTTGGAAGTAAATATGTTTCAGAGAAGTTGATGGGCTTGGGGGGGATAAATAGTGTACTATACCTAGAAACCGAAGTAAACTTAAAATCTGTGTTTGCATGTATCTGAGTATTTTTATGAGCTATTGGTCAGGATGTATTTTATAGCAGCGTAGTTATTTAACAGCCCCCACCAGGAGCTTTAAGTGTGGAGCAAAACGGCAGAGTAACAACACAGCTTTACCCAGGTAAAAGAATGCAGCCTCGTTAACGAGGGAACCATGCATTCCTAAAGGGTGAGGTAACACTGGGAAGAGACACACAGGAGATAGCACCAGACCTTATACCAGTGGTTCCAAACCAGAGGTATGCAGACCCCTTGAGGTACTTAAGGGGATTGCAGGCTTGATGTTTTTGTGTGCCCCCAATGGAGCCTTCAAGGCAGCGCTGTCTGGAAGGCCCTAACCCTTAACCAGGCAGCGCCACCTTGAAGGCTCTGTTTGGGGCACAACAGACCTAACACCGGATTGCAGGGGGTACATAGAAAAATTAGGGGTCAGAATGTATATCCACACAAGAAATACCTCTTTAAATACATGTTCATAAGAGATTACAAGCTCAATTGTTTTTCACTCACAATAATTGTCATTTTCAAGTATAAAAGATTTTATATTAAGGGGGAGTTATACAAATGATTTGCATTAATGAGCAGTTGGATTAGTGCCTTGCTCAAGGACACAATAATAGATAGAAATACCTTAAAGCTGTTAAAAGAGGAGGTGAAGCCACAGCACACTGAAGGTGAGAGGGTCACAGATGGTGGGCACCAAAGATGTAATAGCAGCAACCACTAGTTTTACTACTAACACCCTCCTGTCCGGGCCTAGGGATCCAACCAGTGACCTCATGGTTACTGGGAAGAAACAGAGACCTCATGGTTTCTGGGAGGAACCAGAGACCTCATGGTTACTGGGAGGAGGAACCAGAGACCTCATGGTTACTGGGAGGAGGAACCAGAAACCTCATGGTAACTGGGAGGAGGAATCAGAGACCTCGTGGTTACTGGGAGGAGGAACCAGAGACCTCATGGTTACTGGGAGGAACCAGAGACCTCATGGTTACTGGGAGGAACCTCTCAAACTTTAGGACATCCTACCACCTCAGAGGTAAGGGACTGAGAGAAACTGACGCAAATTTCCATGAGAGCATCAAGAGAGAATGTTTAACTTGAAATGTAATAATTTATTAAACAATAAACTCTGGTTGACTTCAAGAAAAACCAAATGAAAACCAAACCGTGATGCTATTTATAAGGCCAAAATAATGACCTAATGTCGTACAACTCTGGATTTAATGCGCTTGGAAAACTATTGCTTCTCGCAGTCTAACCTGCCAACAAAAACATTGTCCTAGAACAGATGAGAGCTTCCTATAGGCTGCAGGTAGAGCGTGACATCACACACACACACACACACACACAGGTGAGGGACTTAAATCAATAATCAGAAAACATTTTACAAAGGTGGAGTCAGTGATTATGGAGAATGCTTGTTGTCAAAATCAAATTGTCAAAATCAGTGAATATCTCTTGACGATCAGCTACCTGTCAGTACTGCGTGCGTCTGCTAAGAAACAAATTCATTGTTGTGTGTGTGTGTGTTTGTGTGCGCCTGCCTGCCTGCCTGCCTGCCTGTGTGTGTGTGTGTGTGTGTGTGACTCCAAACTAGTGAAAGTGAAAACATATGGCTCTCAGGGTGACAACGGAAAGTTAACAAGAGTTCTCAGCACTGCACTTAAACTCTAACGGCTTGAACTCTTTACGAGGACCTCCGGCAAACTGCTGGACATAATAACACCAAATGTCTTTACAACCTGGGTCAGTTAAAGAGGCTACGCTTCGGTTACTGTGACGTCTGTGAGGTAATACTACTGATTCAGCAGAATGAGGAGATGGAAAGGGAACTGATTTTACCACATAGGAAATCAAGAGAATTGAATTTGTATGAAAAAATTAAAAAAAAAAAAAATATTAAATTCATTGAACTGGACTTTTTTTTCTTCAAAAGGTCATACTGAAACAAAGAGAGGGCCACTTCTTCGTAAATTTAGAACATGCCCTTGTGCATAAGGCTTAATTTAATTCCCAAAAGCAGTAGCAATTATGTTGTTAACCACACATTAAATGTCCTGTTACCACCTTAAGCAGTCTGCATTCACTTATGAAGAACAGGAGTGAGAAATTGTACAGTTAAAAACATGGATTTTCTTTTGAAAACCGAATGTTGAACCTGGCTTTATCCGTTGTTCAGATTTCAGACTCGGAAATATACGTAGGAAATGTATATGCCCTTGTTAGTAGATTATGACTCATTTGCATTAAAAAAAAAAAAAAATTCAGAAAACTTGTAATACAAATTTGAATGTCTTAATTTACAGTATGTAATCAACTGGAGCAGTTTGTGTGTGTGTGTGTGTGTGTGTGTGTGTGTGTGTGTGTGTGTGTGTGTGTGTGTGTGTGTGTGTGTGTGTGTGTGTGACCTCAGTTGATTCGTCAAGCTGCTGTTAAATATCGGAGCAAACACGCCCCCTACTGTCCAACATACATGTAGGACTACCAACTGAAATCAGCTGTTCTCAGGTCTGTTTCATGGGCATCTGAATTTAACACTGCATCATTTGTCTTAGAAATCAATAAAATGTCTCATAAATCAGACAATAAACAACATACAAACAAATCCTTCCAATAACCTTCAGAATACTGCTAAGAATGACTATGAAAAAGTTTAGTTGATGTAAGTGCTTTAGAATGTTGACATTTTTGGTTCAGAGTATTGAAAAATAACAAATGTTGAGATAATAGTAAGTGACAGAAAGAAGTCAAGGGTTTTTCTCTTCTTACCAGTGCCGGTGTTTTCATCCATATGTGCTTTTTAAAGCTCATTAAATCGAATTGCTCCCACCTGACACTCTTCATTAAATTAGTTCCTAATTAAGGTGCAAGAATAAAGAACCAGCAGGACAGAAGTCTAGTTAGTATCTAGAGTTTGATAGTTAGTTAGTATTTAGTACTTGTATACCATTGAAAGGTGGAGTCAGCTGTTCTGGAGCTATTGTTGTCAAAATAACTTTTTGTGAAAATCAGTGAATTAAGTAAAAAGAAATTACTGATGAATTCTGTAGAATATCTAACTTACCAAAACATAAGTACACCAAAACTGTGGGCCCTGCTGCTGTAAACAACAACAGTGAAACAGTAACTTTTCAGGAAGCTTTCTAACTTCAAATGGTGTTTCAGGGATCTACATTTTCCTGTGAGGAAAGTTTGTTTATTCAGTTATGAGAATATACCTTAGAACATGTTCACTTCTCTGAGAAACCCAAAAGTTACATAGTGCACCTTTAAGATACATTTCTCTTGCAGCAACTTTCCCCTATACTGTCGATCGAAAAAACGTAATAGCTAACTTCTGCAACGAAGATCAGGTTCTATATCTTACCTACCCTTTAAATATCACCAATACTGTTGTTGTAATTGTGTAAATTGCAAATTGTATTGTGGTGAATTGATGTTTTGCTGTTTTTAATAACCTAATTAAACTAAACCCCATGCAAGCCCTGAGACTAAGCCGGGCTGAACGGTGAGTGAAGACTGCGTGTTTTAAAGGGAGTCTTGGTGAAGTCACCTGATCTAAATATAAACGTCAAGGCGTCTCCTCAAATTCCCCAGGAGGTAAAGTTAGCTACTGAGGAAACTTTAGAGGGCCCCGGAGCCAAGGGCCCCTCAACACCATACAAGGAGTGTGAGAGCAGCATCAGTGTGTGTGTGTGTGTGTGTGTGTGTGTGTGTGTGTGTGTGTGTGTGTGTGTGTGTAGGGAGGGGCGTTAGCTACTAGTCCAATCGTTAAAGAAATACAGGGAACTTTGTTTCGGGAGAGTTTAGATTTATAGATCAACTTCTCTCTCTCTCTCTCTCTCTCTCTCTCTCTCTTTCAGACACACACACTCAAACACACACACATAAAAGATATTTAGTGGCTCCAACGGCCGTTCGATAGTGATGTCACAGGAGTCAGCATTGGTTGAGGTTGAAAAAAAGTTGAAAATAAATCTTTCTGTTCAGAGTTAGACCTCTGCAGCTGCTGCTCATCTCTGCTAAAGACTACATTAGCTTCCATGGGCAAACCATACATGGAGTTGCATTGTGGGTAATGTAGGCGCCAGGTTTTGACATGAAAAAAATGTACCTAATTTAATATACAAATAGGTGACGGGATGAACATTTTAGATTGTAATGATGTTTCATATAGTGCCACCGTAGGAAAAAAAAATTAACTTTATTTTATATAAATATACAACTCTGGAAAAAGCAAGAGACGGCTCCAAATGATCATTGTCTCTGGTTTTACTATGTTCAGAATGTTTTAAATAAAATCAACATTATTGAGGGCATAATATTACCTACATTTTGATGTGAATATTATTCATGTGCGGTTAAATATGTGTGTGTGAGAGTGAGCTGAAAAGGGTGTTTTGGTTTATTTTTTCACAAATTCTAAACTGTAACAGTTGGGTCCACCACTGCCTATCTAAACATTCCATCCCATCCGCTCCCATTGTAAAATCTAAGATGATGAGTTTTACATACCTTCAAACAAGGCTGATTATTTCGAAAACTATGAATGTGATTTGAAAATTGTTTGCGTCTGTACATTTCTCCTATTATCTCAACATGACATTTTTTCAATACTCTGAACCAAAAATCTCAACTTCCAAAGCACTTACGTCAACCAAACTTTCCATAATCATTCTTAGCACTACACTGAAGGTTACTACAGAAGGATTTGTTCATATGTTGTTAATTGTCTGATTTATGAGACATTTAATGCATTTTTAAGACCTTTTCGAAGCATTATTTTCTATTTCTACAAATGTAATTAGAAAGGAGACAAATGAAGACAGAAGGAAACAAATAAACACATATTTTCATCCACATTTTATTGTTTATCTTCAACATGATTCAGTTTGAGTGAATGTTATTAGCAGAATGGACTTATGAATAAATTAATAAATGTGTGTATGTGTGGAGTTTTAAGACTTGTTGATATTGTGTGTTGGTGTGTGAACCTCCAGAAACTCCCCCCCCCCCTCTCCTTCCATACTACCTCCAGAACCATCAAAAGCGCCCCACAAAAGAAATAAAATTTAAATAAATTCTTGGTGTGTGACCCATTCTCGACATGCTTTATAACCTACTGCTCAGTGTAAGCTTTATACATTAAAATAAACTGTCTGGATCAACATATATAAGACACGTGGAGTTCATACAAACGGAAAAAGACAAATGGCAGCGTTTATGAAGTCTCAAACATCTTCTTCCTGTCGGCTTTGTCTTCAATGTTCTTACGCCAATCGCCGGCGGCTTCCATTGGCTGAAAAGGAAATAAATAAACAATCAATTTCAGGGCCGGTACCTGGACTTAAGTTAAGTGAAGTTTCTTTATTAGTCAATTTACACAAGGCACATTGAAATTACTCTTTTCTGCTTATCCCCTCTCAAGTTTTCCACACTCCAGAGGGGGTCCTCACACAGGGTCAGCCGTAGTACAGCGCCCCTGGAGCAGTTTGGGGTTAAGTGTCTTGCTCAAGGACACAATGGTATAGATGGGGGGCACCGTAGAGCTAATAGTAGCCACCACTAGTTTTACTACTGGTGCCAGGGATCCAGCCAGAGACCTCAGGGTTACTAGGAGGACACCTTTACTCTTTCAGCATGGCTCTAAATTTACAAGCAAACTGTCCACACTAGATTTTTATTAGATATGGGGCTAGAACTAAAACTATTTAAGTTTTAAGGAAAAGTGCCTACAGTTTGGACAACAAATTATCTTTTATGATCAGATTTAGTATTCTTAAAAATTCCCGTATGTCTACTACATCCGGCAGAGATGTTCAGTGTTGAAACAGCTTGCTATTTGGGAGATTCTGCCCCAAGTGACGTCACATCTACGGAGCCTCCGTATGAAAACAACCGGGGTTGCGACGGATATAAAAGCAATGGGCAACATCAAGGCGCAATGTTATGATGAAATAAATGAGTACAAGTATGTCCCAATTGTAGCATAATGCATCCTAACTAAATTATTTTATGGTCAGATGTAGTATGTAGAAAAGAACAAAGAAAGAGTATGCGATATGGAATGCAGGGTATGTCTGGTAAACTCACCTCCTCTTTGACCTCCTTCTTGACCTGTTTGAGGTTGGACCTGAGCTCCATGTTGACGGTGTGTTTGGTGCCAAGCAGAGCCTTGAGCATGGTGTCGGCTGACATACGCACTTTCCTCAGAGCAGGTTTCTTCACTCCTTTGATATCCACAACCTTGATATTCAAGTCTTCAATCTACAAGGAAGAAAAGTATGTTTTAGTTTGGGGGCGCTTTTGGTTTAGTGGTTAGATCTGTTAGTGGAAGGCAGCCCCTGATTGGTTCATGTAGTCGTCAATGTAGCCTCGAGTCAGACCGGACCCTCCACTTTCTGGCTGTTAGTGGAAGGTAGCCCCTGATTGGTTTATGTAGTTGTTGACGCCAACATTGATCGATGAATAACCTCTCGAGACTACATGAACCAATCAGAAGCTGCCATTAACTATAAGGAGCGAACTTTAGGTCTGAATGTAGGGCCCTGATTCGCCCGGGTAATTTTTTTGCAGGCTACTCCCCACGAAGATTGGAGAAAGTGTCGCCCGGTAAGTGAAAAAGCCCTTTAAAGGTACAGTGTGTAATATCTGACTATTTAGTGGCATCTAGTGGTGAAAGTTCCAGAATGCAACGCTCTCCTGGTAACGTCTTTGTTTCAAATAATAACAGAAGTATATGGTGGCCTTCAAGGACAAGAAGCTATAGTTACTAAAGATGGCATCATCCACCACTACCTCAAGTCTTTCCACAATATCAAGTGATGAGGTGAAGATGTATTTAGTTATTTATTCTATTGTAATTCTTCTCTCTGGTCTTCCAACAGGTGCATTTCCGCAGGACAGCCACTTTAAAAATGCATATGGCCATTAAGTTTGTCCATTCTGTGCTACTGTAGAAACATGGCGGAGCAACATAGCGGCTTCAGCGCCCCGCTCCTATGTAGATATAAAAGGCTCATTCCAAGGAAATTTCCATTTCTAACAGGTCTGTTCTGAAAAATGGCAATAAATTCTACACACTGACCCTTTAATGCTGTGAATGTATCCAATGGGTATTTACCTCTTTGTCGGCTTTCTGCACTTTGGAGTGGATATCGTACCTCTCCTCATCCAGTTTGTCAATTTGGGCGTGGAGCTTCTTGCAGTATTCCTGTCAATGGGCAAACACACACACACACACACACACACACACACACACACACACACACGTACATATATAACTACTGGTACACTTAAATCTATTAAAAAAAAAATGTATTCAAAAATCGACATCTCAGAGATAAAGGTTTTGTATAGTTACAATGACCACTTTAATTTGAAAAATATCCAGGTTTTTTATTCATAAAATGAACAACTTTTGGATATTCTAAAATGAAAGTAATGTCTTGCCTCAAATGTATCCTGATACGCCATTGTAATGGCAGACAGTGACCAAGATAGTTTTCAAGAATTATTCGACAATTATATTGTAATTAAATGATTTATTTGGCTTTTTCTTTTTGTTAGTCTTTCTACATACGTTTGCACAAATTATTTAGTTTTGATTCATGAGGATATAATTATCCAGGAATTACATGTAGAGAAAATATGTTTTGTAAACTAACTGCAGGCTCTGTAAATGTAATCAAACCTCCCTCCCCATAAACTTTATAGTGCACTTTAAAGTAAATATAATTGCATTTACAGCTAAACGCCCATGCTGTATAAATCAACTTTCTTTTTTTATACATTTTGTTTTTATTAGGGCTGTCAAATTAACGCGTTAATTTCGATTAATTAATCACAGAAAAATTAACGCGATTAAAAAAATTAACGCAGATTAATCGCACTTCTATAATGCCCTTTGACCCGGTGCAAAAGTGGTGCGTAGCTGCACCGAGCTGCACCTGAAGCAGACACAGCCCGCGCGGGTGAAAGGGAGAAAAGTAAAGAGAGAAACAGGGCGCCGAGGGCTCTATAGACGGTTTAATAAGCATGAAGGTAGGAAGACATCTTACTTTATTCTCCGCAGCCAGTGTCTGTGCATTATTGATTGAGTGGGTGCAACAATGTAGGCTAGGTTCAAAACAGTATCTCTCAATCGTTCTCCCCGTGTCTCAATTTTTGCTAGCTGTCTCGTCGTCCGCGTAAACGTGTGTGTGTGTGTGTGTGTGTGTGTGTGTGTGTGTGTGTGTGTGTGTGTGCGGTGTGTGTGTGTGTGTCTCTCAATATTTTTGCCTATGAGTACGACGATGGTGAATGAATCGGCATAAGCATCTGTGGCAGTGCAGCGCTGTCTGGTGTGGAAACAGAAGTTACGAGAGATGGAGAGAGAGAGAGAGAGAGAGTGAGAGAGCGAGAGAGAGAGAGACTAGCAGGCTATACAGCTGTTTATAAACAGGTATAAAAGTGTCATAAAAGTATGCGATTAATTTAGATTAATTAATCACAGAGCCTGTAATTAATTAGATTAATTTTTTTAATCGCTTGACAGCCCTAGTTTTTATACTTTGATATTTATAGAAAACTATTCTCCACTTCACAATTTAAAATGTATACATACAAATATAGAAATTACATGGAGAAATTATTATCCACCTTTTCAACCTGACTAACAACAACCCTTAAACAAAAAACAAAAAAAAAACAAACGCAAAGGTGTTTTTATACTCTCACTATCAGGTTTTTTATTTCATTTGAGTTTTTAATGTAATTATTTTTATTATTTGAAAATATATATTATTATTAAGATTATTATTATTATTATTATTATTATTATTATTATTATTGTTGTTGTTGTTGTTGTTGTTGTTGTTGTTGTTGTTGTTGTTGTTGTGTTTTTTATATATATAATTATTTCTTACCATGAGGGTGGCCAGGTCTCCGCTGAGCTCTGGGGGAGGGCAGGCCTCCCTCATGTACGCCTCCTTTGCGGCGATATCTTCCTTTTTCTCGTCATCAAGCCATTGCGCCGCGATCGACAAGATCAAACTCTGCAGAACAGGGTCCAATAAAGTGTCAAAAGTTTTTATGAATATGTTGAAATATGTTTTAAACACTAGTAAAAAGACAGACAGAGAGACAGACAGATAGATAGGTTTATTTAAGGTCCTGTTTACCTTAAGGTGATGCCTGCGGCTGGAAGACAGCTTTTTCCTATTCGGAGAAGTTGTGCCAATGCACCATATTATTAGTGACAGATGTTGCATTCAGACAATTAATAAATGTCATATTAAGTGTAAAAATTATGCTTTTCCTACGAGCAAATTTATGATTTGACATATTGTTTTAAGCAGTATTATGAAGTTTGAGTTAGTATCTTGTACTTTTTCTTTACACTTAAACACATATAACCAAATAGTTGGTTAAAATCTGGACTAAAAAGTATTAATTTTTCATGATTTTAATGTTTGTATGGCCCTAATGTAACTATTGGCTTTGAATGACCAAAGTATGTAAATATTATGAATGACTTATCTTAACCCCATAAAGCCAAATTTACCATATTTGTACATGAGTTTCTGAGAGTTTAACATCATGTGTAGACGTTGTCCTTTAAGTTTTTATCAGGGTATTTTGTGCTAACTTTGAAAAGGTTAAAGTATCAATGCAATTTATATCATTACTTATATTTCACTATCATTATTTACTGATTCATTTTGTCTCGTAGTTAATGGTGAAATCATGTTGAATGGCTGCAAAATTAATTATATCTACCATAATGCCAAATTCACTGTTTTCATTACTTAAATAAACTTAGTTATGATTTAGATTTAGAGTGGACATTGGTGCAGACTATTATAATCTTTTATTTTTACAAATTGTATTCTGTCAAAAGTTCAAATGAAGAATTTGAAGAATTTGTCTGCATGTTATTCAAAATGTCAGGCTTCAATAATTATTTCAACACTTGATAATCATCAAAATCCATGTGTATTGGTGTGACAGGTCACTTTAACTGACTTCCTGCTGTCCTGATGCCAATACAATATTGTCCAGTATACACAAACCAATATTTTTTCAATACATTCATGCTGACTTTTTATAATCATAATCCAAAAATTATACTAAATTGGATTAATGTATAAAACTAATATCGAATGATAATGTGTAATTAATTTATTTAAAATTAATATATAAATCAAAAATATTCGATTTTTCTTAAAAACCTTTCAAGTAATGATGATTGAAATACGCATTATTTAATGTAGTGCTACTGGGTTTAATCATGTATGAGATACCATAAAGCCTTTTCATGCGTGACATTATGCATGGATTCTATGATGATTCATATACCCATAGTATAAAAATGACATCATGTGCTTGTTAATTAGGACGAATACTTCAGCTGAAATCTTAACCTATTGGATTTCCTTTTACAATATAAACTTACTCAGACATCTTGGCAGTTTTTGAGGTTCACCGCCTGCAAGAAAAATCACACACACACACACGTACAGGAGTGTGGTGGGAGGGGGTGAGGGTAGAGACATTTTGAGTATTTGAGTATTTTTGACCCTCGCTGTACACCGTAGTCAGTGGCTCAGAAGAGGATGACATCAGTGTGAGTGAATTTCTCTAAGATCAGCATGTTCTTGAAGGAGACGGATGGATGGACAGGGGGAAATATTTGTGGCGTAATGCGATATATAAGACCACAGCTGAAGACCCGCGAACGTCAACTGAACTAATCTGGGACAGCCAGGATCGAGTGTCGGTTCTCGGGCACTTCATGAGCAGATCAAATGGAGCTATTAATTTAAAATAAAAGCCTTAAGTACAGTTATTAAAGTTGACAGCTTTAAATATAAATAATTTAATACATGGAGATGTTCTTTTAATGACCAATTAAGTTCCTATTACAATTTTTTTTTTACTACAAAAGTACTTTATGGTAATTTGTTAGTTACTTTTGTTTAAGATTGATAAACGTTTCTGGGTTTGTTTTACCAAGTAAAAACATCTAAAATCTATAAAACAAAATTAGAAAATGTCAAGAAATAACAGCCAAGAAATAAACTCAGCCAGTTTGTTATCAAATTGGTCAAAATTGCACACTACACATCATGAATAATATATGTTTAATATCATCAGCGTCATTTAGTCTTATCTAATTATCATATTAGAAAGTTAATTTTTACAACCAAAAAGCTTAAAACAACGAATTGACATCCTCTATGACAATAAATAATGGTAACGTCATAAAAACGTTTTGTAAAATTTGTCAAAATTCTCATATTTAACCATATCTCCAAAATCTTAAATAATTACATTTAACATCTTACAGTATATGACAATAAAATTACACAGGTTTTTCTAGCAATTCAGATAAATTCCATCTGTCAAGTTTGTCCGAATTTCTTGATAATTATCCATAACTCAAAACCTTTAGAAGCAACCATACACGTAACCCAATAACTGGATCGTAATTTAGCAATTTGAGCGTGACAGTTGTAGGGCTTTTGAGTTCTCAGGGACCGCGCCACAAACAACTTCAAGACCATAAAACCAAGAACTCAAAGGAGTCGAACTCTAATCGTAAATAATTCTGTCAGAAGAAAAGGTCAAATGTCAACAACACACTAAAAAGATACCCAAGCAACAAATTCAAGGATGTCAGTTCTTGACTGCTCAAAAAGATGGAGCAAAATTTACAGCTTCTTAAGATGATTTGTAGAGGCACTAAAAAGGTATTTCTTCCAGTGAGAAAATATCAAAGATGCTGATCTCAGAGACTTTCAAAGACGCTGAAATAAATAATAAGATTTCTCACCTATTGAGAGGAGTAGGAAGAAGAAGAAGACACACTTGGTGGAAGTTAAATCGACACACTGCCAAAGCCACACAGTGAAAAATGAAATAGGGTATATATGCCGGGTTGCGATGTCTCAGCAAAATCACCAGAAACTCTTTATGGAAGTGGATTCTCTGGTAGACCAATCGGCCTGCGAGATCCTGAAATACACCCCGACCCAACCCCACGCTGTGCAAAACCACCCTCCCTGTGCAGATTCACTCTAAATGTGTGTGTGTGTGTGTGTGTGTGTGTGTGTGTGTGTGTGTGTGTGTGTGTGTGTGTGTGTGTGTGTGTGTGTGTGTGTGTGTGTGTGTGTGTGTGTGTGTGTGTGTGTGTGTGTGTGTGTGTGTGAATATGTGTGTCGGTACTTGTAGAGCCATCTATGTGAGGACCAGTTTCAACTTTTAAACCTCTGAGTGAGGACATTTTTGCAAAGTTAGGACATTTTGCCAGGTCCTTACTTCTTCAAAGGGCTGTTAAGAGTAAGTTTTAAGGTTTAAGTTAGAATTAGGTTAAGGTTGGGGTTAGGAATTTAGTTCTGATGGTTAGGGTTAGAAGCTAGGGAATGCATTATGTCAATGAGAGTCCTCATAAAATAGAAGTACAAGAGTGTGTGTGTGTGTGTGTGTGTGTGTGTGTGTGTGTGTGTGTGTGTGTGTGTGTGTGTGTGTGTGTGTGTGTGTGTGTGAGTTAAATATACAAGACCACAAACTAGACTAACTGAGGCCATTCTGACGCCTTCAGGTTGCTCTTTGAACTGCTGAAACAATTTTTAAATTTATCTGGGATTTTACCCTTTAAATATTTCTTTAAGAAGGATTAATGTTGTTGCTATTGAAGTAATGTCTTTCCGATTTAAACCCCAAAGACAATGTAGTTTGCCGTCTCAAAGTCCCCCTAGCAAAAAACAAATCAACTATCACTGCCATGATTATCTTAAAGTTGATAATAGTGCCCCCTTTGTATGTTATGTGAATTAAAATTTAAAATTACATAAATTTTTTAAAAAGTTTTTTTTAAATCTATTTTCTATTATTATATTTTTTTTAATTATAGAAATGAATGAGCTATTTGTATTACTATTTGTTTAATATTTATTTAAGTTTTTTTTTAAATATTAAGTCCTACAGTTATATATTTACAGAAATCAACTGATCTGTAAAAAAAAAATCATATCACAAAAATAAAAAATCCTGGGATGAGAGTTTTATTGGGGAATTATTAATTATTTAATTAAACTTTGTAATTTTTAAGTTTGTTGGGTAATAAAAATATAAATTATCATTGTTGATCAGTTGTTTGATTAATTACAAGAACACATTTAAAAACATTTAAAATGTTTGACTTTAAAAAAAAATTAAATTCAAAGTCCATTTATCGTTCTGAAGTCCTAATTTCAGTCTTCCAACACTGTGTGGACTTTTCTGCATCTTATTTTAAGGTTAGTCAAAGTGTAATTGCCAATTTTGTTGCAAAAAAAAAACCCAGAATAAACAAATAATTTAGAAGCGGATAAATGTACCAAACAAATTAAATCCTCTTTTCAAAACATTTATTTCTAATGACTGTACATTTTGAAATTCCTTTTTTTTTAAACTTTCTGTCAAACCTTTTTTAACTGTGAAGCATGATGAGGTAACTTTCAGCGTCAGTTCTTTCCTTGTGGTGACGGTATCACAAAAACAAAAAAAAATTGGTGAAAAACCGTGAAAAAAAGTGTTTAAGCTCCTTGTCCCTTTGCGTCCAACTTGAACACACAGTCAGCCAACCAGACCTCGAGCGCAGAGACAGCACCCCCCTCCAAAATGGCAGCCATTTTAGGAAGTCTCGAACATCTTCTTCCTGTCGGCCTTATCTTCAATGTTCTTACGCCAATCTCCGGCTTGTTCACTTGGCTGTGGAAAAAAAGATATTAAGAATTATTACAGGACAGTTATAGGAACAAATTATACTTTTTTACACATTTCTATTGAAGGTGGAGTCAGCCATTCCGGAGAATTCTGTCTTTTCCGATACCAGTACGCACTATGTGTGCACTGAAAAAAAAATCCAGTGTTAATTCACATCCTAGGCTCTGTCAACGGGCATGTTGCTAGCTACGATGTCCGCCTTTGTTTACATACCAGTTTACAGAGACTACTGTAGGCTGGGAATTAACACTGTATTGTATTGTGTTGTGTTATGTATTGTATTGTGTATGGTAGCGGATTGTGATTTTGACAACAAGTGTTCTACAGAATCATTCCCCCATCTTTAAGGCGTCTGACTGGACCCTTGGTTGGTGCCCAGAGTAAAAAAAAAAAACTTCTGCCTCAAACCAAACAGTCTGATGGACCCGACCAGGGCTGGGACAAAAAATATCAGTCATGGCATTTTTGGCCCAGAACGGCTCAATACATTTGAACAGAGACCTTTGTCCAAAGGGGCCGCTAGAATTAACACAAATTGAAAGGTCCTCGGAGCACCTTTAATTGTTGTGATAACTTTGTCTTCCAACTCTGATCAGACCTGTAGAACCCTGTTTTTAAGGACAAAACTTGTATTTTTTCCAGGGCGTTTTGTGACTGTGTGTAGAACTGTACTCACCTCTTCCTTGACCTCCTTCTTGACCTGTTTGAGATTGGCCCTGAGGTCCATGTTGACTTTGTGTTTGCCTCCGAGCAGAGCCTGCAGCATGGCGTCAGCTGACATACGCACTTTCTTCAGGGCGGGTTTCTTCACTCCGGCCAACTCAACAACCTTCAACTTCAGATCCTCAATCTGGAGTAAGAGACAAATATCATGATTAGTTAATACACACTTTTAATTTGGTTTAAATACCAGTTTACCGTAAAAAGATTTCGGATGTTAGGGATGGGAATTGATAAGAATTTAACGATTCTGATTCCGATATTGCTTATCCGATTCTCTTATTGATTCTGTGACGGCCTTGATGTGTGTTGCTGCCAGTGTGGTTTGTGTTGCTGAGAGCTTGTTGGCAGAGAAACACAAATGAAACAAAACGTCAGAATGCAGGCCGGGGAAGAGAGGGAGCCAAACTGCCAAGGCTGCTTTCAAGGCTTCTGCCGCAAGCCGGTTCAGGTGAGATGCAGCTCAAAAACTTTAGAGCGCTTCAGCCTCAACGCCATGTTTGCTGCGTTCTGAACCAAAACAAGTCATGACGTCATGACAAATTTGCAACGAGTGGAACTGTTAGTCAGAATCGTTATTTTCCTTAGTTAAAAGATGAGTCAGCGATTCTGGAGAACACTTGCTGTCTAGATAACTTTTTTTGGTCAAATCAGAGAAAATCTCCTCATGATCCACTACCTTTCTGTTCTGTTAATACACAGCTAAGGCTCTGTAAACTGGTCTGTAAACAAGGGGTAGGTAAACAAAGGGGCTCCACTGTAGCTAGCAACATACCTGTTTATAGAACATAGGCTGTGTATTAACACACATCACTGATTTTGACAAAAAGTGATTTTGACAACAAGCGTTCTATAGAATCACTGACTCCACCTGCACTTTGTGACATGATTTCAAAAAGGTGCTTTACAATTTATTATACCATCTTGGTCTATTCTTTATTGATACATCTACAAACAAGATATTAACCAACAAATCTATTCTGAGCCTGGACACACGTAAAACCGTCTTGGCTACTTCTAAAGCCTCTGTAAGCCTGGTCTAAAATAGTAAAAAAAAAATCAATATATCATATCAAAGTAGGGCGTTAGCTTCTACAAAAATCTGATTAAAATTCAATGTTCTAGGGGGCTTAGCCCGTTGGGGGCCCGAGCTCAGGGTTTGGTAGCCGCGGTCGTTCTCGCACCCCCCCCCATTTCCTCTCCCCCAATAAAATAAAAAAATCTCACCTCTTTGTCGGATTTGGACACCTTGGACTCGCAGTCGTACCTCATCTCATCAATCTTGTCGATGGCGCCATGGATTTTCTTGCACAGTTCCTGTTGACACAGACAGACAGACAGACAGACAGACAGACACACACAACACACACACACACACACACACACACACACAACATGTTAAACATCAAGACTTACTCAATCTAATTGGATGAGGAAGACCATCCAGTTCCTGCAGTTTCTTTCTGTAGTTTTCCTGCATGTAAATTCTAACCAATTGTAGAGCAGTTCATGAACTACGTTATAACTCCCACTAGATGGATAGATAGATAGATAGATAGATAGATAGATAGATAGATAGATAGATAGATAGATAGATAGATAGATAGATAGATAGATAGATAGATTGTGTGTGTGTGTGTGTGTGTGTGTGTGTGTGTGTGTGTGTGTGTGTGTGTGTGTGTGTGTGTGTGTGTGTGTGTGTGTGTGTGTGTGTGTGTGTGCGCGTGTGTGTGTCTGGACTGTGTGTGTGTGTGTTCTGACCGTGTGTGTGTGTGGACTGTTTTGTGTGTGTGTGTGTGTGTGTGTGTGTGTGTGTTTGTGTGTGTGTGTGTTCTCACTGTGAGTGCAGCCATGTCTCCGTTGAGGTCGGGTGTGGGGCAGGTCTCAGCCATGTAGGCCTCCTTGGCCGCGACCGCCTCTTTCTTCTCCTCCTCGATCCAGGTTGCCGCAATCTGGAGCATCAAACTCTATAGGGAGACAGAGAGACCAAACAAACGGTAAGAATAGACATTTAAAGGTGCTACGAGGAACTTTTAAATATTTCTGAAACAGTCTAATGTTTCCTCTGATGATCATAAATTACATGTAACAGCAAACGAGACCATCAGTGCAAAGAATGCTATTTTTATATAGTTTTTCTTAATGCCTTTGTTATGGGTATGTGCTCACCCAGGAACTATAGCTAGCGTAGTAAAAACACTACCGCTTTTGTCCAAAGCAGGGGGGGGGGGGTGCAAGAATGAACAAAAACTGAATGTTCCTCCGAGCACCTTTAAGATGTTAGACACAAATGCTTAAAGCCTCTGGAAACTTGACCTATTATAGTATAAATCACTATATGATATCAAAGTTGGGTGTCTCAGTAAGCTTTGACAAAAATCTGATTCAAAATAAATATTTAACAATATTATAAAACTTAGTTTAAAAACAGCTTATGTGTTGTCATATCTCAGAGGTGTTTTATTCTATCGTTACAATTTTTCATGAAACAAATTTGTGCTCAATGACTTCTGTCTTCATTTCAGCTTTTAAAAAAAAATTTAATATAATTAATGTTTAACCCATGTAATTTGGCCTATGCAGTTTTAATACATAGAACTATTTATTGAGATCATATTTGCCATTCCCTGCGTTCCTAATCACATACTTTTTCTTTTTACTACACTGCATACCAAAGTAAAGAACAGTTTTAGGGCCACAGGAGAGAGAAAAAGGATCACCAGATAAGGAAGATGTTTTTTTTTATTATGTCGAGAAATGTCAAGAATAAAGACGAATACTCCAAAATGATATTGGAGTTAGTGGGGCATTTATGTATTTTCACTATACTACAATTGACGTGCATGTATTGGGACATCCTAAATCTTATTCTGGCGTACTAAATAGTAGAGAAGTATGGGGATTGGAACACAGGGATAGTTTATAATGTGCAGTGTCACACACCATCAGGGGGAGTAGTGAAGCTCAAAACAGACAGCAAGGTAATTCTAAAATACTGATATTTCTACTAAACTGACATTAAAATATTTCGCAATGAGCGAATCAACTTTGACACTCCTAAAATGCTAATAATCTGTTGTTTGTCTCTCAAATGGCATTACTTGCATAACTTGTAAAGTTTATAGAAGACAGAAAATGTATTATTTATCTATGATCAAGGTTTATTCCAGTATTTTTTTGCTACTCTTGTGATCTCAGTATGTATGTTAAATAAGTCGGTAGCAGTAGGGTTAAAGGTGCAGTGTGTAACTTTGGGTGTGTCAGAGAAGTGAAGATTTTCTAAGGTATATCCTCATAAATGAATAAACAAACTTTCCTCACAGGGAAAATGTAGATCCCTGGAACACTGTTTGAAGTTAGAAAGCTTCCTGAAAAGTTACTGTTTCACTTGTTGTTGTTGTTTACAGCAGCAGGGACCAATTACATTTTGTGTTTATTTGTAATGAAAGAATTATTAAATACTATGAATTACATGTAAATACAATGTGTTAAGTAAACTAACTGCAGGCTATGTGAATGTAAACAAACCCCCCTCCTCTGAAACTACATAGTGACCCTTTAATGTACAGCTGAAAAGGTATTAATGAAAAAAGGTAAATATGGTTTTTATTGTTACCTTCAGATGGTGCCTGCGGCTGGACGTCATTTTCTTCGTCCTGTGAGACAAAGACCGATGTTAGCTTACTATATATCATATACAAATCACACAATATCTCAATAATTAGTTTATTTAAGACTAAAATGTATTATCATATTTTTAATATTTTACATATTTATAATCAAAACGTTTTTATGTTTATTCTTGTGTATTTTTTCATGTATTTTAATTATTACATTCCTTGCAATTTGTTTTATGTTTAAACTTAGAATCTGCGATTATGATGTTAATAAGTAAGGGATAAAGTATAGCGAACGGGTCACTTGCTAGAAATAAAGACCGACAAGCTGAAGCAGGAGCCCGACACGCAATGTTGTGATTTACATAGGATTCTCAAAGTGCCATGTAATAAATATTTATAATGATCCGTATGTACACAAAAGTGTCAAAAAAACAAAAAAAAATAAGTGATAACATTTTTTTTATCTAACATTGTCCATTTATAATAGTAATTGTATCTTAAGGTGAGACACTGCATCCAAAAATATATTTGTTTTCAAGCAGTGGCCAATTTTAAGATTTTTGGCCATGAATTTGCGTCCATATAATGTCTTCTTAAAATGGGCCATATTTCTTTGGACATTGCCAAATTTTTATATTTATTCAAACATTTCTGAGAAAGTTTCACGGTGATATATCTATGAGTTAAAAAATGTGACCCTATTCACATGCAGTGTCTCACATTAAATGCCTCCCCAAAAAATCAAGAAATGTAAGCTTTCTAAAGACTATATATAGATAAAATGTACTGTATATTCCTTTCTTGTTGGTTTGTGGATATTCATGAGGATTGAGAAAAGCTTCTCAGAAAGTAAGAAAAAAATGGAAGAATTTGAAATATTCAAATATACTTACTCAGACATTTTGGCGTTTCTTTGTCTTCACACCCTACTGAGACAAAAAAAAATACAGTGAATTTTGAGCAAAAATCGCGCGCACACACACACACACACACACACACACACACACACACACTTTCCATAGCTCAAGTCAAGTCAACATTATTTTAAATTTCTACAATATGTGCCAAACAAAGAAAGGAATCGTAAATATGTTTATTTCCTAACCACTAAGAACAAAAGTATAAAATAAGATAAGTCATATACAAAATAGTTTAATTCTAAATATTGCAAAAGTGAGGCAAAATCAAAGAGTATAGGTAATTGAAAATGTGCAATATAAGGGCTTGATAATCTGTGGAATGAGAATGAATATGGAATGTAAAAAAGCACTGATTTACACACACACACACACACACACACACACACACACACACACACACACACACACACACACACACACACTTGATCCAGTATTTTAAAAAACCCTAATTTACGTGGGTAAGTTGAACTTTGTTGACCTGCAGTTATCGATCAGCGTTTGACCTTTGACCTCTAACTCTCGCAACATGATACGTCACACGATCCCAGAAAATATAAAAACACCCACCTGCCACCTGCCAGCCATCACAAACAAGCTAATTTTAATTTTTAAAAACAGGTGGGGTCGAAATACCATATACCCTAACCCCCCCCCCCCACCACCACCACCCCACTCCCTCCACTCAACAGTTGTTCCTACCCCTCCTAAGACATCCCGCGAAAGGAATTCAACTTCTTCCGAGCGTCAAGCCAAAAGATCTGGGCACGAAAAGGCCACCGGCATAGCGGCTAAATGTGAGAGCGGAGCACGAGGTGACAGCCCTTAACACCAAGTCAGACAGGCTACAGCAATGCAAGGTGTGTCACGTCACAATCCCAGGAATTAAGACACTGGAAAACTTTCTTAAAAGGACATTAACACTTTAAACACAACTTTAATAGGGCTCAGGAAAATCAGCTATTGGGAACATTTCTAGTGCAAAGTAGATTTTTTTTTAAGATTCTCACAGTTTGTAGTTTTTATAATCATCAGTGGAAACTACAATGTTAAGATTGAATTTGCAGCAATTTTTCCAGTTATTTATTTAGCATTTAAGATAGGACTTAGAACACTTTTTTTTCCACTTATTTCCATTTCACAACAAATACACTCAAGCCAAAAAATTCTACATATTTTGAATGGAATTCCCGTACTTTCTGTCTACCTAGCCAACCAAAGTAATGTATAACAAAAATTCACTTTATCGTCAAATTCAAATAATTTTCCTAGATAGATACCATGTACTTTGGTACTAATTATAGGTACAAATACAGAATTCAATTAGTACTCTTTAAAATTATAGGATTTCCAAATACATGCTTTTAGTCATTTGCTGGAGACAGTCATGCCAGCAATTCCACGTTTGAAGAAAGCACTATTTCTAATACATTCCTTTACATGTACAGGCCTTTACAACTGCATTTTTTCATGTAATAAAAAACAATTAAACGGTCGATTTTTCACGTACATTTCTATGGCATTTCTCGGGTCTTTAATTCCTTGTTAAGCCAATATTTTGGATCATTAGACTCACGCAGAAAAAACTAAAACTAACCTCACTTAACACACATGCAAAAATAAAGCTGCCAACTCTATCTGTAGGTTTTAGACCTTAACTTAACACACGCTTCGATATTTAAAATGTTTTAAAGTAAAATGTACACCCATACCATGCAGGTGAAACACACAGCAACAAAACAAAGGCCTTTCATTTGTGATTATTCATATCGAAATCAGAGCAAAATTTAATTCTACGGTGCCAAAAATCTATTACAAAATGAGGAATTTGCTTCAGTTTCCAGACCAAACTTCAGTTTAAAAATCCAAAATAGGTTAATTTAGTTTTACTTGATAAATGAACTAGAATGTCCTCACTAGACTGACAAGTTTCCACACAGGAAACTTAGCAGTCGAAATATGTCAAGGTACTTAAAGTTAATACTAGTCTTTATATAACAACATTCAAGTCGACCCAACTTTAATTATTTTACCAATCTTCTCAAACGTCCTACAGTCAGTCTGCTCCAATAGAGTCCAAGTTAAGCTCCGCACTTCCTCACAAAGGTCATAGGTCACAGAAGCCATCTCGAAAAAAAAAAATAATTTTAACCTTCAAAAAAAACTTGCCTTTGCCTTAAAAATCAAGCCATAAAATCGCACCTGTGGACCATGAATCTCTGGCCTGTATTGTGTCCCGAAAGCGTGGGTTGAAGTTGCAAAAGACTATTCACCTACCAATATTTTAAAACGAAGCAAATCGGACCACGGACGACCAACGCACAACAGGAGGGGGGCTAAGACACTGCCAAAAGTCCTAAACACTACAGATTAAACAGGGTATATAGGGTGTGAACAGCCAGCTCAGCAGAAAAGGCAGCACCTCTTTATGGTAACACACAACACTTGGGACCAATGAGGCCAATGGGACGGCTAGAAGGCTCCAGAAATACCTCACTCGAGACTCAGAGGGAAACTCGTAAATTTCTAGTGCAAGATGTGAACGCTGCTGCGGGGGAGACGCTATCAGGTTCAACACCCCAAACACCCTCCTCCCCCCCCCGCCACACACACACACACATGTACGCAAAAGCACACACACAAGCACATAGAACAGGCACACACACATAGAACAGGCACACACACACACAAATACATACAAAGCAGACACACACACATAACACACACACATAACACACACACATACACAGAGACCACCACACACACACATACACAAAGCACACTCACACACATGGAGCGGGCACACACACACACACACACACACACACACACACACAGACACACACGCACACAAACAAGTGAAAGGAGGAAGTGATTGTTACACAACAAGTAGGGCAAACAAACAAGCAAGGACAGAACGCTTGTTGTCAAATTCACTTTTTGTCAAAAACAGTGGATATCTCCTCATGATCTGCTACCTGCTCGTACCCTGCTTGTGTTTATTAATCCAGTGTTAATACACAGCCTAGGCTCTGTAAACTGGTACGTAAACAAAGGCCATGTAAACAAAAGGGGGCCCAACATAACTAGCAACATGCCTGTTTACGGAACCTCGGCTAGGTATTACTGTAACGCTGGAATTGTTCTGTTGTTGAAGGGTCAAGTAAAGAATTCGAATGAAGGATGAGGGCTCACTATTTATACCAGGAGATTAACCGGGCATTGGTGGGAACAGTGTAAAGACGTTCACACACACACACACACACACACACACACAAAAAGTGTGCGCTTAGGCTCTGTAGACTGGTATGTCAAGTCCAAGTCAAATGTATTTCTATAGTACATTTAAAAACAACATCAGTTGATCAAAGTGCTGTACTACAATACAAAAACAACATATAAGATACAAGAGGGAAAAAAAAGGGAGGAGTGTCAATGTCTCAACTTGTGTTAAAGGCCAATGCAACAAAAGTGAGTCTTCAGCAACGTATGTAAACAAAGGTGGCCCACCATAGCTAGCAACAAGCCCGTTTACAGAGCTTATGCTGTGTATTAAGTGACAAGTAAGTCATACATGAGCCTTCACTTGTTTTTCATCTGAAGTGGGATACATAACTCCCTAGTAAAACATTATTAAAACCCAAACGATGCATCTTTGCTATGGTCATAAGGCAGACAGACAGACAGGCAGGCAGACAGACAGATAGACAGACAGACAGACAGACAGACAGACAGAGGGCTAAACAACCTCATTTTGACTGAAAGCAGACGTCCTCTAAGCTCCACTAATAACTGCACTGCACTGTATCAGAGTGAAGGGATTGAATATTTTTCTCTTGGGTGTTTCCGTTTGTAGACGGTCCCTGTGCTCTCGTCTCACAGCCCGCTGCACATAGAGAGCGTTTAGGCCATTAGTCTCTTACTTGATATCCTGGGCATTCATTTAGATTTTTGTAAAAATATTAGATGAAAAGTTGAAAAAATTAATTAAATACAAGATACTTTTTGAATTTTGGATTTCAAAACAAATATGATTTTAAAGCATTATGTCGTTTCTGAGGAGGGGGATTTGTTTTTACTAAACATATTTTCTCTACATTTAATTCTTAGTATTGCCTCATTCTATCATAATAAATCAATAAATAAAATTAGGCAGATTTGAGGAACCTGGAACCAAACGTAAGACTAGAATATGTTTGTGAACCAAACTGTGGGCCCTGCTGCTGTAAACAACAACAACAGTGAAACAGTAACTTTTCAGGAAGCTTTCTAACTTCAAACAGTGTTCCAGGGATCTACATTTTCCCTGTGAGGAAAGTTTGACTATTCAGTTATGAGAATATACCATAGAAAATCTTCACTTCTCTGACACACCCACAGTTACACATTGCACCTTTAACTGAAGATACACAGATCATGCTATGAAAAATATCAAAATGAAAAGTTACTCACCATTTGTTGAGCTTCACGATGTGGCAGCTTTGATTGTTAGAAAGTCAATTTGTAAATATATTTCATTCTATATTTTATATTAAATTTAATTTAAGTTTGAGACTAATGAGAAATGCTGATGATGTGGGGAAGGCCCTCTAGTGACATCTGGTGGTTTGTCGTGAGAACAACACTCTTAAAACTACACCACTAATCTACATTAAGTTAGTTCTAGAGTTTAGAAACAGCTTCTCCTGATTTGGAATTAACCTATTTATATGCAAGACTCTCTGTCTAAAGGGACATAACACTTTCTATCTATCGCTATCCATCTGGTTTTTATAGTAAGTTATTTTCAGATGTAGAGAAGAAACCCGTCTATATACGAAGGAGCATTAGGGCCACTGTGGTATTAAAAAAATAAAAATAAAAAATTGTCGCGGGCAGAGTTTGTATCATGTGTTGATTCAGTCTTTTTCCCAGAGGATATCCAACTAAGATATTCAAATGTGTCTTAATTTTGACCTAAAGGTGCTACGAGGAACTTTAAAATATTTCTGAAACAGTCTAATTTTGCCTCTGATGATCATAAATGACATGTAACAGCAAATGAGACCATCAGTGCAAAGAATGCTATTTTTATATAGTTTTTCTTCATGCCTTTGTCATGGGTATGCTCACTCAGGAACAACAGCTGGCGTAGTAAAAACACTGCCGCTTTTGTCCAATGGGGTTGCAAAGATTAACACAAATTGAAAGTTCCTCAGAGCACCTTACCTAAACCAAGCCCATACCCCCCGTTCAAAACAACTTGACTACTAAGACTTCCAAACATTAAAAAAACTGCAGTATGACAGCGTTGCCTTATTCCAAAAAATATATATTTAATGGTAGAATTTTTTTTTCAAATTTCAATTCCATGAAAAAAGTCGTATTAACAGCGGAAAGAGTCGCAGAGGAAAAAGAAAAAAAAAGTCTCTATGAAGTCTCGAACATCTTCTTTCTGTCGGCTTTGTCCTCGATGTTCTTACGCCAGTCGCCGGCCTCGGCGCTCTGAAGGAAACACAGTTCAACAACATTAGGGGTGTAACGGTACACAGAAGTCACGTTTCGGTACCTACCTCGGTTTTTAAGTCAGTTCTGCATGGTACGGTTCTCAGTTAAGAGTAAATTCAAAAAGTTAAAAAAAAACTGTGCAGCACAGCACAGGTCTCCTTTGAAAAAGAGTCTTCGGTCTCAATGGGATTTACCTATATAAATAAAGGTTAAAAAAAATTAAAATAAAATAAAACATCTCACCTCTTCCTTGACCTCCTTCTTGACCTGTTTGAGATTGGCCCTGAGGTCCATGGTGACTTTGTGTTTTCCTCCGAGCAGAGCTTGCAACATGGCGTCAGCCGACATACGCACTTTCTTCAGGGCGGGTTTCTTCACTCCGGCAAGTTCCACAACCTTCAACTTCAAGTCATCGATCTAGAAATACAAAGATATTTAGACGTTAAGGGTGGGTGGATGGATGGATGGAAGGATAGACGGACGGACGGACAGATAGATAGATAGATAGATAGATAGATAGATAGATAGATAGATAGATAGATAGATAGATAGATAGATAGATAGATAGATAGATAGATAGATAGATAGATAGATAGATAAATAGATAGACAGACAGACAGACAGACAGACAGACAGACGTAATACATATCCACCTCTTTGTTTGTCTTTGTCACTTTGGCCTCAGCGTCGTATCTCTCCTCGTCGATCTTGTCCATGGCTTGGTTCAGCTTCTTGCAGATATCCTGTTGAGATGAAAAATCTTTTTACAGCATCTCTTCATTTGATTTGGTCAGAAATCAAGGTACAGTTATAGACCATTTATGTTTCCAAAGATACTATTGACACAAATGTACTGTGCACCCTATTATAGGGCTAATTGTTTGACCCGAGGGTGACTATATGGACCATTCTGAGGAGCTAAAAAGGGGTACAAGTTGCATTTATTTACTGTTTGAGTTTTTGGCCAAATACATGAAGATAGTTAAAGGTGCTCTGAGGAACTTTCAGTTTGTGTTAATTCTAGCGCCCCCTTTGGACAAAAGCAGTAGTGTTTTTTTACCACAACAGCTGTTGTTCCTGGGTGAGCGTACCCATGACAAAAGCATTACGAAAAACTATATAAAAAAATAGCATTCTTTGCACTGATGCTCGTCTATGGTGGGCCTACACATCTACTCCAGAGAGCAGCCGTTTTACCCCTACAAGGTGCAATAATAAACCATGTTTTATGAGAGTGTAGGGGCTCAAAGTTAACTTTCTATCCCTGCGTTCCAATCCCCATACTTCCCTATTATTGAGTATGCCAGAAAAAGATTTAGGATGTCCCAAATATGCATGTCAATTGTGCTATGCTGAAAATACCTAGATGCTCCACTAACTTCAATAGCATTTTGGAGTATTCGTCTTTATTCTAGACATTTCTCGACATAATGAAAAAAAAAACTTAATTATCTGATTTTTTTTTCTCTCCTGTGGCCCTAAAACTCTTCTGTACTTTAGTATGTAGTGCAGTAAAAAGAAAACGCAGGGTCTATGTGTTGTATTTTTTAAGGGTGTAGTTGTTTTTACCACCAGTGCGGCCATGTCTCCGCTCAGGTCGGGTGGGGAGCAGTGCTCGGCCATGTACGCTTCTTTAGCGGCGATGGCTTCAGCGGCTTCCGTCTCAATCCATTTAGCCGCAATTTGGAGCATCAAACTCTGTAGGCAAAAACACACAGACACTGGTATTAATTTAATTTAATTTAATTTAATTTAATTTAATTTAATTTAATTTAATTTAATTTAATTTAATTTAATTTTTTTTTTTTTTATTTTATTTTTTTTTTTTTTATTTTATTTCATTTCATTTCATTTCATTTCATTTCATTTCATTTCATTTCATTTTATTTTATTTTATTTTATTTTATTTTCACATATCAAAATTATACAGAACACAACAAAAAAAACACTATAAGAAACATTTTCAAATTAGTTTACAAATAAAAATAAATAAAAACTGTAATTAAGCATAAGGAGGCAGGCAACATATACTGTAAGTTCATCTAAACTAAAGGAAGAAAATACATAATACACTTAATCAATGTCAGTACTAACGAAGTGAAATCTTGCTAAAATAGAACTAGCACTTTTACTTCCATTTTCGGCTATTTCATACTTTGACATACAAAAGAAATAGCGAATAATATATAATAATAATAAAGAAATACTATAAACTGTTCCTGAAAATAACTAGTTATTTATTTCTGTATTTACCTTGAGATGGCCCCTGCGGCTCGACGTCATCTTTTTTACCCTTTAAAAAAAAAATTTAAAAGGTTATTTTAAACACGACATCCATGGATTCTCACAGACTCTATCCAAAACAAGTCAATCTTAAAGGTGCAGTGTGTAATATCTGAGTGGTGAAAGTTCTAGAATGCAACGCTCCCTATAGGTAACCAATCCCGTTTCAATAATAACAGAAGCTACGGTGGCCTTCAAGGACAAAAAGCGATAGTTACTAAAGATGGCATCTTCCACCACTGCCTCAAGTCTTTCTCCAATATCAAGTGATGAGGTGAAGATATATTTAGTTATTTATTCTATAGTACTTCTTCTTCTTCTTGGTCTTCCAACAGGTGCATTTCCCCAGGATGCCCACTTTAAAAATATGGCCATTAAGTTTGTCCATTCAGTGCTACTGTAGTAACATGGCGATGCAACATGGTGGCCTCAGCGCCCCGCTCCTATGTAGATATAAAAGGCTCATTCTAAGAAAAGAAAATTTTAAAATACTTTTATTTTCAAGCAATTATACGTTACTTGTGAATATTGTGAACACACAGCACCTTTAATACATTAACTTTGTGTTAAATCTAGTTTGTAAACGTTTCTGTAAATAAGGATTCTCGAGTGTTTTCTGTAAGTAATAAAACATTTTAAACTTGTACTTACTCAGACATCTTGGCTTCTTTTTAGTTTCAGACCCTGTTCAAAATCAGAAAAAAATCCATCAGACAGTTAGGGCAAAAATACTAAAGAAACATATATTGAGGGGAGCTCGTTGTGTAGTGGTTAGAGCTAGAGTAGAGCTATATAAATACAGTATATATATCAATGCAGTCAGTGTTGGTCAAATGGTGGTCTGAGGGCCCTTCTCTGGACGTTTTTTGTTAATGTCATTGTCTTAAAGGTTCAGTAAGCAATGTGGTCCTTTTAGCTAACTTCCTGTCAGTGACTAGCAGTTAGCAGTCCCCTCCCTCGTCCCTACGTCACCACCACATGAACACACAGCCGTCTTCATCAGATAGTGCCGCGATGGAGAGCAGCGAGTCATCGTTCACAGGCACAGAGACCCCGCCTCTTTATAGCACTCTGTCTCCTGATTGGATGAAAAACTAGCGGGATAATCAAAATTTTAACTGGCAATTACTGCAAAGCTGAATGACTGGGAGACCTGTGTTATGAACTGCACATACCGTCCAAGTGGTATATAGAGTGATTTAACACGTATGTTAACACGAAATATCACTTACTTCTCCTTTAAAAATAGAAAAAAACACCTGATAGTCTCGGAACCTGCTAATACAGGTTCAGTGCTAAACATGGAGCCGGGGGGGTTAAAAGGTTAACCATGACTGACATTTATGACCTTTTCTTGATCAGCGTAAACAGAATTATCTTTTATAAGCTTTTCAAACCAGGCAAGTGTAAGGCAATTTCTATAGCACAATTCAGACACAAGGCCATTCAAAGTGCTTTACAGGGGCATAGAAATACAGCGAGATTAGACATTACAAATTGCACTTAAGAAATAGTAAAAACAAAGAACAAATACAGGCAGACAAGTTGCCAGAAATGTTTTATTTCTCGAGCATTGGTCGTGGTTAAAAGACAGGTTTTCCTCAACCTCGCGTCACTAGCATTATTTTATTCCTCATTGCATTTAAAAGTCATTAAAACAAGCAAATTAAACATGATTAAAAATACATTTAAAAACAGATTCCACTTATATTTTGACTTATTTTTTAGGTATGTGTAATATATATTCAATTAAGCAGAATTTATAATTAGTTTTATTATTATTATTATTATTATTATTATTATTATTATTATTATTATTAGTAGTATTATTATTATTATTATTATTATTATTATTATTATTATTATTATTATTATTATTATTATTATATATTTATTTTATATTTATTTTATTTTTTATTTATTTTTTATAATTGCACCTACTTTAGTTTACATGCACAACACCTTCTTTTCAGTTTTTTTTTTCAACTATTTTGTGAACACTGATCTCCCAACACAGATGGTCACGTCATCTGATTTTGCACATTTATTCAAAGATTTCATGGAAAAATGTTATGTAAACTATTATTGTTTTAATGTTAAATAGGTAAAACACACACTCTCTCTCTCTGTGTCTCGCGCACACACACACACACACACACACACACACACACACAAACCCACACACACACAAAGCATTTTACCTTATTCACTTGCAGTGTTTTGCCTTAATGTAGACAACAATCTATACATTACAAGGTTAAGTTTAAAGTTGTAAGATTTCCGATTAAAAAAAAAGTAATTTTGTTATATAATTTTTCACTGGCATTTTCTGTGAAATATCCATTCCACTCAAATTGAATTGAACTTCACTAGACTAGACTCTACTGTCTGCCCCCTACAATCACACCAGAATCCCACAGGCCCTCGGGAAGTGACGTGAAATCTGAAAGGTTTTACAAGCGACAAAAACAACAACAAAAACCTCGGTATAACTATTGGGTTAATTATTTAGACATGGCAGAGCAGCCAATTAAGAGACTATCAAGTCCTGTTACTTGGTTACGTAGTACGGCTTACAGATTTGGAGCATCAGCCTTTTAAAATCAGCATAGTAATTCATTGGTGTATGAGTGTGTGTGTGTGTGTGTGTGTGTGTGTGTGTGTGTGTGTGTGTGTGTGTGTGTGTGTGTGTGTGTGTGTGTGTGTGTGTGTGTGTGTGTGTGTGTGTGAATGGGTGAATGTGGCAAGAATTGTGTAAAGCACTTAGGGGCTGAGAAAATCAGCTAAATAGCGATATATAAGTCAAGTCCATTTACCATTTTCAAAAGTGTTTCTTACCTACAAAATGACAAGCAAAAATTACCTCGCTATAAGCAGTGGCCTAATTATTCAGGCAAGGCAGAGCAGTCAATTAAGAGACCAGCATGTTACATGGTTACGTAGTACAGATTTGGAGATGTGTGTGTATGTGTGTGTGTGTATGTGTGTGAATGGGTGAATGTGATAGGAAATGTTAAGCGCTTTGGGGCTGAGAAAATTGGCCAAAAATCGCTACATAAGTCCAGTCCATTTACCATTTTCAAAAGTGTTTCTTACCTACAAAATGACGAGGATGATAGCGCTGGTGGCAAGGACAGAGTGACGGGGTCCGGGGGCTGAAACAGAGAGGTGTGTTTGGGGGTTTATATATATGTGCTTGTACGGGCTGGTTTTTTGGAGGTTCCGCTTTTATGGAAGTGACAGTTTAATGGCGTCAATACCCTCTTGAAATACCTTCGTCTTTGACCCCTTCGCAAGTTAAAACTATCTCTCTCTTTGGGGTAGTGTGTTCGTCAGCAGTCTTGAGGGGGGCGCAGGAGATCTTCAAGAGATCCAAAGGCCCCTGGGTGATATAACCCCTGTAAACCTGGTCTAAAATTCCATTTTAACCCGTAATATTTATTTTTATTTAAATGTTCTATTTCTATTCATTCGCTTTTAAATGTTTTATTTCTATTCATTCGCTTTTCTAATGTGTTTTATGTATTCTAATCTTGCCCCTGTAAAGCACTTTGAATGGCCTTGTGTCTTTTTTTTTTTTTTTTTTTTTCTTTATTTACACAGGTAAATCCCATTGAGACCGAAGACTCTTTTACATGGGAGACCTGTTCTCCTTTCCCACGTTACCATTCACACACACATTCATACACCGATAGCAGGCTAACTATCGACATTCACATGAGGCAAGGTGGGTGAAGTGTCTTGCCCAAGGACAAAACAACCATGACACAGGTGGCAGGGCCGGGGATCGAACCTCCAACCCTTTGATCATCAGCCGACCCGCTCTACCAACTGAGCCTTGTGTCTGAATTGTGCTATAGAGATAAACTTGCCTTGCCTAAAATGTTAAAAAAAAAAAATCAGTATCTATCAACGTTGGGTGTCTCAATCAGCTTTTACAAAAATGTGATTGAAAATTAAAGTTCAAAAATATTATAAAACTTAGTTTAAAAAAAAAATGTTACTATCTAGAGACCATTTGACAGGACTGTGTGGGCGTGGCTGTATCAAACGGTCCCCATAGCAACAGTCATTGTTTTTATAGAACGTCTGGCCAGAGAACTGCCGTGATTGGTTCAAAATACTTATTGTGCAATAAGAACCAGAACATAGCCTGTAGCCTGCTCTAAACCGATTTTCTGTAAAGTTTGTCAAACTTAAATGACAATATATTTCATTTGAATTGATAAATATGCATATAACTCTTTTCAGATGCTTTACTATCATGAAACTAACTCCACACATTACATAGTTAGATGGATAGACAGACAGACAGACAGACAGACAGACAGACAGACAGACGGACGGACAGACAGATGCTTTACTATCATACAACCAACTCCCCATATTATGTAGATGGATTTGTGGATTTGGGTTAACAGTTACGGGGGCTTTAAGACGAAAAGCTACTTGCACCAGCCCAACAGAAACCAGAAATTTTGAGATATGAACAGTTAGAAAATATATATTTCAGTGATCAAGAAATAATAACAAAATACAAACTGACATTTAGAGCCATTTTCACCAGCAAATAGACAGAAAACAGTGCGCTGAGAGACGGAGAAATGTACAGTTTAGGTAGGAATGTCCCTTCCTGCTTTCCTTAGACTTCAGACCAGTTGATTGTGGACCAAAAGTTGTATTTCAAGTCGGTAAAATTATGATTTTTGGTTTAGTGGTTAAAGGGTCACTATGCAGTTTCAGAGACGGGGGATTTGTTTACATTCACAGAGCCTGCAGTTAGTTTACAAAACATATTTTCTCTACATGTAATTCTTAGTATTGAATTATTCTATCATCATAAATCAAATTATTTTGAGGAACCTGGAACCAAACGTTAGACTAAGAATATGTTTGTAAACCAAACTGTGGGCCCTGCTGCTGTAAACAACAACAGTGAAACAGTAACTTTTCAGGAAGCTTTCTGTAAAATGGGCAAGACCAGCTCCAAACCATGAAACCATATCAAACATTACAATAATAACAACTTCACATTAGGCCACTTTCAACAATAAAATAAATGTGTAATAAATGATGATAATGTTTTACCTTATCTGCTGCCGTTTGCAAATCAGAGCTGACAAAATCTGGAAAATGAAAAAGAAGGAGAAATATAACATTTCAATAACCAATAACTTTTCCGTTCCTTATAAATATGACTGCAGGTAACAACTACTTAAGATAAATATGTTAAAAAGGTGCTACGAGGAACTTTTCAATATTTCCGAAACAGTCTCTTTTTTGCTTTGATGATCATACATTATATGTAACAGCAAACGAGACCATCAGTGCAAAGAATGCTGTTTCTATATTGTTTTCGTAATAACTTTGTCATGGGTATACGCTCACCCAGGAACAACAACTAACGTAGTAAAAACACTACCGTTTTTGTCCAAAGGGGGTGCAAGAATTAACACAAACTGAAAGTTCCTCGGAGCACCTTTAAACGTACATAAAACACATTATAAGAACTTAATCAAAACGACTTATCTCACCTTCAGCTTTAACATTCTCTGGAAAAAAGTCACGTTTGTAACAGTTCAGGAACAACACACAACAACCACAATAACATTTTAGAGGTGCACTATGCAGTTTCTGGGGAGGGGGATTTGTTTACATTTGAAGAGCTTTCAGTTGGTTAACAAAACGTATTTTTTCTACAAGCTATTCTTAGTATTGAATTACTATATCAAAATTATTTTGAGGAAACTGTAACGTAAACCAAACGTAAGACTAGAATATGTTTGTAAACCAAACTGTGGGCCCTGCTGCTGTAAACAACAACAACAGTGAAACAGTAACTTTTCAGGAAGCTTTCTAACTTCAAACAGTGTTCCAGGGATCTACATTTTCCTGTGAGGAAAGTTTGTTTGTTCAGTTATGAGAATATATCTTAGAAAATGTTCACTTCTCTCACACACCCAAAGTTACACAGTGCACCTTTAAAATGACTTAAAATGTTATATTTTCAAAAGGGATTAATATAAAAAGGTTTGAGTCAACAATATCGTAAGACATTATTTGTTGTGGTGAAGCCAGTTGTCACAAACCTAATAGAAAATAAAATCATCATTAAAACTATTACATTAAAAATAAATCTAAACTTAAAAGTACCAACAGTTACAATATGCAGGACGGAATATTTCAGAATGATATATTTTACTTTAATAATCAGTGATGGAATGTTGAATCTGGTTAAGTACTATATCAACTGCTGGGTGGCTTAATCCATTATATACTGTTAATCGAAATGTATCAGTTGGTTTTTATTTTGTATTAATGATCTTAATGAAAATACGATATTGCATCTACTTAGACTAAAAGGAAAATACCCCCCAAAAATTGAGAAATAAATAGTATTTATCTGATTTGTTTTTATGTACTTGTGATTGTAACTTGCTCCCCCTGGATTTTCTTTTTAAATTTAAATATATATACCTATATATATATTTTTAAAGGGACACTGTGTAACATTTTAAGTAATTTATTAGCTAAAATCAATATCCTCATTCATAAATATGTCCTCATTGGTGTAAAATCACCTCTGCCAATAATCTGAATTATCCTCCTGAACGGAGAATTACAAATATTAATATTACATTTTCTTCAACGTCATTTAGACTGAAATCAGTGAGTGACAGGAGGTCCTCTGCTGGCACCTAGTGGTTGATTTAGGACACAACACTTTCCCTTCTTCCCTTATTTAGCTTAGGAGATACATAGAGTACATGCACACATTTACTAAACGATTTAAAACAGACTATAACGCAGCTGTTAGCAGATTTTACATGTTTGATTATTAGAGTTTTAAACAATAATTATATTTTTTTATACGAAAACGCTGATTTCTATACCCATAATGAATGAAAATATAGCAAAATATGTTGGAATAATGAGGAAAGTTTAAGGAAAATGTATAATTGTGGATGAATACTACTGTGTATTGTATAACACTTATATCTGCTAACAGGCACATTATAGAGTGTTGTAAAGCATTTGTTAAACGTATTTTTAAACTTAGAGTTATCCTGAAGACGCACTTTGTGTTTCCCTTGTTTGTTTTCAGTAAAACCATAGTATTGATTAATTAAAAATAAAAAATAAAGTTATTTAAAGAAGTACAGCCCTCTGTGTTTTATATAGAAATATAAATGAAGAAATGTCCTTTGTCGTATGAACCAACACCTGGACACTGTTGACTTTTAATGAGATGAATTTCGAATGAAACCTGTCAAATGCCCTATACTCGCTTGTGTTTAGGAGTATAATACTAAATAGATGTACATAATACACAGTGTGTTTAAATGTATGTATGAAAATGTGTTTAAATTAATGTGTAAATTGTTTAAAATAATGTAAAAAAACATGGCCGCTCAACATTCACTGTTCACAGCTTCCCCTGATCACCTGAGTACACTGAAAACAATACACATTGGATGAATTTAAAAAGATTTAAGTAATCTGTCACACCTTATATTTTAGCTTTGATTCAATGTAAAACATTTTATTTCAGGCTACAAATTATTATTATTTTTTAACCTTTATTTATACAGGTAAATCCCATTGAGACCGGAGACTCTTTTGCAAGGGAGACCTGTTCCCATTCCCACGTTACCATTCACACACACATTCATACACCGATAGCAGCAGGCTAACTATCGACATTCACACGAGGCAAGGTGGGTGAAGTGTCTTGCCCAAGGACACAACAACCATCACACAAGTGGCAGGGCGGGGATCGAACCGCCAACCCTTCAATCATTGGCCGACCCGCTCTACCACCTGAGCCACAGTCGCCCTATTACATTGAATCAAAGCTAAAATATTCGGTGTGACAGATTACCTTATTTTTTTTTAAATTCATCCAATGCTTATTTTTTTCAGCGTAAAGATAAACTGAAAAAATTAAAAAAGTTGGAAAACTGAAATTATCAAGAACTGTCTGGACTAGATATTTGAATTTTGAGGCTGAAACTGAAAGTCTTTAAGGTGCTCCGAGGAACTTTTTAGTTTGTGTTCATTCTAGCGCCCCCCTTTGGACAAAAGCGGTAGTGTTTTTACCACGCCAGCTGTTGTTCCTGGGTGAGCGTATACCCATGACAAAGGCATTAAGAAAAACTATATAATAATAGCATTCTTTGCACTGATGGTCTCGTTTGCTGTTAGATGTTTCAGAAATATAAAAAAGTTCCTCGTAGCACCTTTTAGTTTGAAGGAAAACTGACAAAATTTGAAGCCAACTTATAATATTTGATTGAGATAACTTATCATTCATATGTAAAGTAACTTTAAGTTGTGAGTTCTACATAGTAAGACTTCCAAAAAGTAAAAGTTGTCAACTTAATATTATTCAGAATTAGTCGGCACAAACTAAGTTATTGTTTGAAATTCTCAGTGTGTAGAACTCAAAATATGAAGTCTTTATACATACTCTATGAAAGATACATTTGTATTGCATAAGAATGATAAGTTATATCAACTGAAGATAATTAGTCGACTCAAATCTAGACAGTTTTCCTTCAAACTTCAAAACAAAAGAGTTTTAGTTTTAGTCTCAAAACTGAAAAATCAAGTGAAATTTTGCCTTCAGTTTTCCCCAAAATTTTTCATTTTTACAGTTTGTCTAAAACATGGCTATTGTGTCTTTCACTGACGCACACACACTGCACCACAAAGAGCACAACACAACTCCATTAAAGCTTTTGGAAACAGGAATGAATGGGCTGCTGTGTTTGGTTAGTGACACTTGATTAACTTTGTAATTATTCGAATTTCAATTAAAAGGCTTGTTTTACAGAAAATGTAACCGTTTTTCTTGTCGGTCCTTGAACTCATCAGCCCATTAATTCTGTTCCAAAGTTTTGCTTTAATGTTTGACAAAAAAAAATCATAAAAAAAAGACAGCTGATGATATCTTGTGAACTACTTTTTTTTATGTGCATTGAGTTAAAGGTGGAGTCAGTGATTCTGGAGAACGCTGGTGGACAAAAATCACTTTTCGTCCAAAAATCTGTGAATATCTCGTCATGATCCCACTACTTGTCGGTACTATAGTTGCGCTGAAAAAAAAAATCCAGAGTTAATACACAGCCTAGGCTCTGTAAACTGGCATGTAGACAAAGGGTAAGTAAGCAAAAGGAGGCTTGTCCACTACCATACCAGTTTACAGAGCCTAGGCTGTGCATGCACTAACGCTGTATCTAACATATCAGCGCACACACAGTACAGACAGTTAGCGGATCGTGAGGTGATATGAGATATTCACTGATTTTGACAAACAAGAGTTCTCCAGAAATGGCTGACTCCATCAAGTTGTGTCATGCTCTCCATCTGCGGTGTGGCGCGTCCCTGAGTCAAAGACAAAATACCCAATGAAGCAGGTGTAGGAAACAAACACTCCTTTATTACAAAAACACTAAGAGCAGGAAGATGTCAAGAGTGAACATTGGCACGGAGAAAAAAACAAGAACGCCAAACTGCAAAATCTAATTTTGGATGGCCTAGAGGAAAGATGGCTAACCGGTAACCATGAGGTCGCTGGTTCCTCCCAGTAACCATGAGGTCTCTGGTTCCTCCTCCCAGTAACCATGAGGTCTCTGGTTCCTCCCAGTAACCATGAGGTCTCTGGTTCCTCACAGTAACCATGAGGTCTCTGGTTCCTCCTCCCAGTAACCATGAGGTCTCTGGTTCCTCCTCCCAGTAACCATGAGGTCTCTGGTTGGATCCCCGGCACCGGACAGGAGGGTGTTAGTAGTAAAACTAGTAGTGGCTGCTATTACATCTACGGTGCCCACCATCTCTACCATTGTGTCCTTGAGCAAGACACTTAACCCCAAACTGCTCCAGAGGCGCTGTACTATGGCTGACCCTGCGCTCTGACTGACCCCCTCTGGAGTGTGCTAAGAGAGGGGATATGGGGAAAGACAAATTTCAATGTAACCTTTGACTAATAAAGTAACTTAGCTTATATTTTTTTACGCTGTATTTTCTCACTCGCTTTACAAATGTACAATAAAAAGGCTTAAAACTTAAAACTGACAGATTTAATGAAACAAAAGGGATTCCATAAAAAGTGCGAAACAAGCCCGGGAGCGTCTACAGAAGCATTGGAAGGGTCTAAGATATTTATGCAGTCTCGAACATCTTCTTCCTGTCGGCTTTGTCCTCAATGTTCTTACGCCAATCTCCGGCCGCCTCTGCAGGCTGAAAAGACACACACAAGCAATACACAGTCACCATGGCTCCACATCGATTTAAAGACCTACTTCACCGGTGGGAATTTGAAGGTGTATTGAACTCTGGGATCCTATGTAGTATAAATGTGCAAAAAAAAGCCTAAGAAAACGCTGAAAGAGTGTTTTATGGTCTCACTGTCTAACTCTACATTTTTACGAGTGTGACGTCACACTAGGAAAAATGTAGAGTTAGGATTAACAGGACAGCTGGGCCAAGGGAAGACTGAGGAAAGACTGAGGGAAGAAAAACCTAATTCATTATATTATAATAGTGATTTTATAATGATAGAACGCTGGTTCCGTCAAAGCATTACAGGGGCATAACATACATCAAGATTAGACATTAGAAAGTGTCTAATCTGTACTTGCTACCATCTGAATGGACTTCTCCTTATTTTGAATATAATTTGTTTCCATTTTCAAGCTTTATTAGAAGTGCTTTACAGGGGCATAGAATACAGAGATCAACTATGAAGCTACTCACCTCCTCTTTGACCTCCTTCTTGACCTGCTTAAGGCTGGATCTGAGGTCCATGTTGACTGTGTGCTTGGATCCCAGCAGAGCTTTCAACATGGCGTCGGCTGACATACGCACTTTCTTCAAGGCGGGTTTCTTCACTCCTGCCAGGTCCACCACTTTGATCTTAAGATCCTCAATCTCGAGTAAGAGAGAGAAAATAATCATGATTAGTTAAAATACTTCACCGGTGGAAATATGAAGCTGTATTGAACTTGAAAACATAAGATTTAATTTTTTTTTGTTTTTTTGTTTTTTTGTTTTTTTTGATAGGTGTCAATTAAAATAATACATGAAAATATTCTACTTATATTTCTTTAAATACATGATAGACTACATTTAAATAAAAAAAACTCCTTTTGTATTGTTAAAAACTTACTTCACCAGTGGAAATATGAAGGTGTATTGAACTCTGAGATCCTATGTAGTGTAAATGTGTAAACAATTTTAGAAAGTCGGTTCACCCTAGCCTGAGAAAAGGCAGAAAGAGTGTTTTATGGTCTCACTGTCTAACCCTACATTTTACTAGCGTGACATCACACATGGGAAAATGTAGGGTTAGGATTGACAGGACAGCTGGGCCAAGGGAAGACTGAGGGAAGACTGAGGGAAGAAAACCCTCATTCATTATATTATAATAGCAATGTTATAATGATAGAAAGCAATGTTATAATGATAGAACGCCGGTCACGTATGGGTGAAGTATTCCTTTAAATGTTGATATTAATATGATAATATAAATATTTAATTTTGCAATCAAACGGGGTTACAACGGGGGTTGATTTATATGTTTTTAACACGTGTTCTGCTCGGTGCTTACCTCTTTGTCAGCTTTCTTCACCTTCGACTCCATGTCGTATCTCTCCTCATCTATTTTTTCGACGAGGGCGTTCAGCTTCTTGCATGCTTCCTAGAGACACAGAAACACGTCACCATTACATTACATTTCATTACATTACATTTAGCTGACTCTTTTATCCAAAGCGACTTCCATTAAGTGCATTCAACCATGAAGGTACAAACTCAGAACAACAGGAATCACGTCAGTACTATAGCTTCAAATCACACACACACACACACACACACACACACACACACACACACACACACACACACACACACACACACACACACACACACACACACACACACACACACACACACACAGACACACACAGTACTATAGCTTCAAATAAACCAAACTACAAAGTGCCACATGTAAGTGCTACATGTATCATGCGCAATTATTTTTATTTTTTTAGTCGAAGTTCAGTCTGAAGAGATGTGTTTTAAGGCTGTAACTTTCTTTTTAAAAGATAACTTTTGGGGCATTTTTGCTTCATTAGACAGTTTGTAGAGACAGATGAAATGGGGGCAGAGAGGGGAATGACATGCAGAGAACGACCCGGCCTGGATTCTAACCCGGGTCTGCTGTGAAGAGGACAGACAGACAGACAGACAGACAGAGAGGGGAATGACATGCAGAGAACGACCCGGCCTGGATTCTAACCCGGGTCTGCTGTGAAGAGGACAGACAGACAGACAGACAGACAGACAGACAGACAGAGAGGGGAATGACATGCAGAGAACGACCCGGGCTGGATTCTAACCCGGGTCTGCTGTGAAGAGGACTGAGACTCTATCCCTGCGTTCTGAATCGCTTACTCTTTCTTTTTCCTATTCTACATACTATATCTGACCATAAAAATAATCGCAGTATGCTACAATTGGGACATACTTTTACTTATTTATTTCATCATAACATTGCGCCTTGATCTTGCCTCTTGCTTTTGTATCCGTCTCATCCCCGTTTGTTGTCATATGGAGGCTCTGTCGATGTGACGTCACTTCAGGTTCGCACCGGATTATGGGTCAGAATCGCCCAAATAGGATGCTGTTTTCAACACTAACAATCTTGGCCGGTTTCTTTATATGTCCATGGGTATAGTAGACATCCGGGTCTTTCTAACCATCCTAAATCTAGCCACAAGAATCGGGACATCCTAAATCTTTTTTCTACCATACTAAATAGTAGAAAGTATGCGATTCGGAACGCAGGGTCTATGTGTGTGTGTGTGTGTGTGTGTGTGTGTGTGTGTGTGTGTGTTCTCTTACCATGAGGGCGGCCTGGTCTCCGCTCAAACTCGGTGCAGGACAGTTCTCCGACATGTAAGTTGCTTTGGCGGTTACCAGCTCCTTCTTCTCTTCCTCGATCCAGGTTGCCGCAATAGCGAGCATCACACTCTGCAAGACAAAGACAGCCAGAGTCAAGCTATCATGCTTATCTATCTATCTGTCTGTCTGTCTGTCTGTCTGCTATCTATCTCTACTTGAGAGCGTTCTATCATGCTTATCTATCTATCTGTCTGTCTGTCTGTCTGTCTGTCTGTCTGTCTGCTATCTATCTCTACTTGAGAGCGTTCTATCCCAGCAGTTTCTGCTAGAACTTTTAATTCTTGTTTTTCTTACGTGTCTTTATGATGTCTTGGACGTAATGTATTTTAGTTATTTTACTGTACAGCACTTTGGTCCGCCTCGGCTGTTATAAAATGTGCTATATAAATAAAGTTGACTTTATTTGACTTGGCCAGACAGCCAGAGTCAAGCTAACATGCTACGCTACGTTAGTAAGATCCTATTCTTACATCGACATCACAAGTACATTGGACGAACAAGATGCATCGTTTAACTACTTAAAATACTTATTTTTTCTAGATTTGTTTTTGTCATTTTTATGCTTTATTGACAGTGTAGAGACAGAGTTGAAATGGGGCAGAGAGGGGAGTGACATGCAGAGGACTACCGCGGGCTGGAATCGAACCCGGGTCCGCTGCTGGCCGAGGCCCATGGGTGGGACGTCCTACCAATTGAGCTACGGGCGACCCCCCCCCCCCCCCCCTTTTTTTTAAGCATTTATTTAACAAAGTCACCGTGCAATTCCTGTCAATTCCAACTTAAAGGTGCTTTGTGAAACTTTCAGTTTGTGTTAGTGCTACGTTTGTGGACAAACATATTCTGAGCACTCACTCACGTCCTACGCCAGTTTCAACTCACAAAACTTTATTTTCTGCATCGGTAGATTATTTTCACTTTGAAAATAATTACAAATCTTTAACCACTATGAATCCTGTTATGTAAATTAATATTATAGTGATAAGTTTCGTCAGCCAGATATGTTATTCATAATCATACAGACATTATCCTCTGGTGCAATCTAAGTCAAAACATACCTACTCTTACTCAGTTTTAGTGTCTCAAAACATAACAACCTTCACAGTGACATAGGTCAGAACTCTTTGTTAATTAGACTACTTGTATTGAGATTAACAATAGCATCTGGCTACATAAACAAATAAACCTGATTATTATATTATGACTATAATACTTTACTCTACTCTACTTTTGCTCTACATCTACTCTATTCTACATCTACTTTACCGTACTCTATAACCCTTAAAATATGACTTAGGCAATTATACTTTTAGGCTAAAAAAAGTAGATGTAGAGTAGAGTATATGTAGATGTAGAATAGATGTAGAATAGAGTAGATGTAGAGTAAAAGTAGAGTAGATATGATTTAGGCAATTATGCTATGAGGCTAACGAATATTAATTTCCATAATTAACCTTATATGTGTTGGACAGTCTTCACCAGCAGGTGGCGCCAGAGGGTTAGTTAACATGTTGGCTCAATGTGAAGTTATAAATTACAAACAATAAATTATTAAAAACAGCGGACTGGTCTCCCACCCTAAAATAACATCACTAAAGGGTTCACTGGTAGCACTACAGATAATACACTTACAATAATCACGTTTATTTAAATATGAAATGGCCCAAACATAGTCAATATATTTATCCACCAATCAGGCGCTTGTGTTCTGAGCTTTTTAAAACTTTGTTTGTTTGTTGTTGTGTCTCCTATGTGTAGAGCTTTGAGTGCGAGAAAAGCGTTATATAAAATGTATGGAATATATTATTGTCATTATTATTCAACAGCTTGTTTATTTATTTTTTAATTTTTTTTATTTTAATTTTTTTTTTAATTATTAACTTTTTTTTTTTTTTTTACGTGATGCAATACAGGACAAATTAATTAATTGAGACAAAAATAAGTAAATATAGAGAAAATAGTCAACAGCTCGTTCATAAAATAAAGTAGTGACTGACCTTTAGGTGATGCTTGCGGCTCGAGGTCATCTTCTTGCTGCAAAAAAAAAAAAAAACATTAGTTAGTTATTAATAATTGCTCAGTTCAATCGATAAATATCAACATCATAAACACCCAGCTAAACAAACAGAGAAACAGTTCAAGTCATAGTCAAGTGTTTGTCATTCATGTTATGTTAATATTTTCTATCACATTGCACATTTCATTTTAACTTATCTAACTTTCTATTCAATTTTATATATACTCTTTATTATTGCACAGAAAATTCCTTTGCACTTCTTAGTATTTAGAATGTATCTTATGTATATTGTTTATGTTTATCTTATTTATTTTTATTTATTTTATTTAACCTTTATTTTTCCAGGAATATACTCATTGAGATTCAAAATCTCTTTTTCAAGAGAGTCCTGGCCAAGAGGGAGAAGCATAAAAACATAAAAGTTTCACATTTAAAAAAACAAAATTTCACACTTAAAACAAGACACAAAACACAATAAAAAATAAAGCATCAATCTCATTGGCAGTAAGTCATTTAACTCTATATTTCTTTATTTTATTGTTCCTAATAAAGAGGATAAAGGCCATTTCGATTCTGATGTATGCCTTGCATATATCAGAACTGACAACAAAAGACTTGACTTTTAACTATGCTTTCTATTTCGTGTAATATCATTATTTTCTGTATGACCATTTCAGTTTTCTTTCACACGTTCGAAATGCATTTTCAATAAATCAATCAATCAATAGTTTGACGTTTTATTTTATCAGTCAGCGATTCTGGAGAATGTGTGTACTGGAAATGGGCACGTTAACTAGCTACAGTGCCCCCCCCCCCCCACCCCCATTTGTTTATACACCGTTTGCCTTTGTTTACATACCAGTTTACAGAGTCTAGGCTGTGTTTATTTACAGTGCACACACAGTACTACAGACAGGTAGCGGATCATGACGAGATATTCACAGATTTTAATCAAAAAAAGGGATTTTGACAACAAGAATTCTCCAGAATCACTGACTTCGACTTTAATTAATAATCAACAGACAAACTTACTCAGACATGATGGCGGTTTCTTTTCTTCACAACCTGCAAAACAGAAGAAAAATAGCAAATTAAATCAAATCAAATGTGTTTTATTTGTATATAGCCCAATATCACAAATAGACATTTTGCCTCAGTGGGCTTTACATTCCATACAGTATGACACCCTCTGTCCTTATCTATCTATCTATCTATCTATCTATCTATCTATCTATCTATCTATCTATCTATCTATCTATCTATCTATCTATCTGTCTATCTATCTATCTATCTATCTATCTATCTATCTATCTATCTATCTGTCTATCTATCTATCTATCTGTCTGTCTATCTATCTATCTATCTATCTATCTATCTATCTATCTATCTATCTATCTATCTATCTATCTATCTATCTATCTATCTATGACACCCTCTGCCCTTACACCCTTAGCTCGGCTGAGAAACAACTCCCAGTAAAAAAACCTTTTATCGGGATAAAAAAAATATATATATAATGAATTGAGATGAAGGGAGAGTAAACAACGGCATCAAATATTAAATATCTCTGCGTTCAAATATCAGAGACCATAGAGACCTTCCTGTGTATGAAATGTGATATATGAAAACTGTAGATGAGCAGCTGAGTGCTGACTGAGCTAAGTTTGGAGTTTGGGGGTTTTGGGGGCGGGTAGGGGCTCAAATGTCCCGACTGGCGTCCCCAAATGATCCTTTACAGGTGTTCAAAACAGAATGTAATCCGGGAGTTAACACCACAATTTATTTCGTGGAGGATTGTTTTAATTTAAATGTATTTATTTTCATTGGCTTTGATTTTATTGTATTTCTTTTACTTCTCTGTAGCACTTTGAGATTCCTGCAATATAAAGTGCAGTGCAAATAAAATGTATTATTATTATTATTATTATTATTATTATTATTATTATTATTATTATTATTATTATTATTATTATTATTATTATTATTTATTTATTTTTATTTTTATTTTTTTATTTTTTTTGTGTGTCATTATTAATATATATTTTTTTATTATTATTATTATTAAACCCCATTTGGGAGAATGTGCACCAGTAGCGTTGTTAGCTGCCAATATTTCTCTGACACTCACACTGCAAAAACACGTCCGTCCGGACAACTCACTCCACAGCCCCACACTCAGATTTCAAAGTTATTTGTTTTACTATTAATAATCCAACAGGGGTTTAAGTTCTACATCGCATTAAGTAACAGATTTGAAACGCAACAGAAAGGAGCTGAATATATCCTCACACACACAGGCACATTTTTAGGACTTCATTTAAGACTTCAATTAATATGTATTTGCATTGTATAAACTCTGAAAAATTATAAAATAGTGTATTTCTTTTTATCTGATCAAATATATATTCCCTCAACCTTCCGGAACAATAGTAGAGGAATCTAATTTCAAAGACTCCCCAGATCACTCAAATGCATACGAAATGTAAAACAACAAATCACTATTCAATTTAAATGTTTTCAAGTGTTTTTTTTGCAGAGAAAACACAGAACATTTGTATATTTCTTTTTACAGTGTAAGTGCTATAATAACATTGCTAAACTTTCCAAACCAACTAGCTTAAAAAAATCAAATCTTCACTGTAACATTTATTCGTCCTAACAAGTTCTTTTCCAAACAAAATCTTTGAGATAATATCATCTTTAACATGAAAAAACCCAAACTTGTAAAACTCAAGTTATTTTGTTATTTTCGTGACAATAATCAAACCTCTCTACATGTTTTTAAGGCATTTACTCAAAGTATCTAGAACATTTCACGGGAACATGGGATACAGCAGAAACATCCTAATCGGGAGGCAGATTTTGTTCTCATTTTGTAAAAACAATTTAAAAAAAATATGACACCAATTGTCCTTGCAGCAAACTCTTTTCTAAACAATCAAAATGTTGTTATCCCTCAAATCCAAAAGATTTCAAGTGTCCAAAGACCAGAGCTCAGAAGAAAAATCAACCTTCTCAACTTTACAAATGATAACAAGGGTTTCAATAGCGAATTAAAAAGCTTCCGTTTAAGAGAATCCGTCAACATTTCAGACTTTTCAAAACAGTCAAATGCTTCAACAATCAATAAATAATCAAAATCAGAAGCATAATAATCATCATGTCATATCCACAACACATTCAAATCTCTCATCAAACACAATCTCCAGCCAACTATCAGCCCTCAAATTCACCCTGGATCACATTTCCACTAGCTTATTACCAAACCCAAGAGATCAGGACCCCTCATCACTTTTGCACATCACAGGTCCCCCCCCCAAAAAAAAAACTTTTGAACAGACTTTTCGTAGCTGCTTTTTTATATCCAATTGACAAGCAGTATATTCAAGGCAAAAAGTATGATGCTGAAACGGCAAATTGGTCTCACCTAAGACGAAGAGACAAAGCGGAAAAAGCCGTGGAAGAAATGGGCAGCACTTGAGTGGTGGTACTGTGGAAGAATGAATCCGTTGAGGGAGTATATATACGAGGGCAGGGTTATGGATATGGAGCTACTGTTTATGGAAATGCAGGATCCTTAGACCAATCCTCAGCCAGCAAGCTCCTGAAATATATCACCATCATCCACCATCCACCATCCACCATCCACCCCTGCCAACTTCGCACTGTAATTCAGGCATCACCCCCAAGGAGGAGCCTCATATCAATTTTAAGGAGCCCTTTCCATGCCACCAAGACAGCTATAAAAAGGAGGGAATGGACCATAAAAACTATCACAGTCCAAATGATTGACCAGATGAAGATGGGATTAGTGGGATGGAAGTATAGTGGGACAGTGTGGAGTTTTTAGGGGGCTTGTTTTTTTTGGTTTCTATGGGATACAGAAAGACGCTCAAAACCCTGAGGTTTAAGTGATAATTTGTGCTGGATTTATAATGTAAAAAGAGCTTTTCTTTTCAGGTTTTTAGGGATATTTCAAAGACAAATCTGTAAAAAGACTAAAATTGGTCAAGGAGGTTTTGTCGGATGCATATTAAGGGCTCTAAGGTTCTTTAAAACCTTTACAAGAAGGTTAGATTGACTTGTTTTCTCTAGATGGACTGCATACAAGTAATCTCAAATTGATATTTAAGTGAAAGTTTGGAACGCCACTTACAATGTTCTAGCACGTACTTGTTAGGGCCCTGAGAATATTTAAAAATAAATGGTTAAATTAACAGTTGTTTGAATGGATGGACTTCAAAAAGACAGCAATCTCAATTAAGAAGAAAACCTGCTTGGGTTATTGCTGTTAAACTTGGACTACAAGTAGCCTTAGAGAAAGCGAGAGAGATCGAGAGAGAGAGAGAGAGAGAGAGAGGGGGGGGAAGAGAGAGAGAAAGATAGATCGAGAGAGAGAGAGAGAGAGAGAGAGAGAGAGAGATTGTGTGTGAAAGAGAGAGAGGGAGAGAGAGAGAAAGAGAGAGAGAGAGAGAGCTCAAAAAACCAACGTTATCTTCAACTTCTCATTCTTGCCAGTAATTTGCATCACATTTCAGTTCACAAAAACAAGGCTTACTGACTGAGTCAACGTCAGAAACATGAGCTTGTCATCACTTTAGACGCAGGAGGATTTTTTTCTCACGGAGGACCAGTCAGTCCTTCAAAGTTGGCATGCGCTCCCAGCCCAGAGGATCCCAGCCCACTTAAAGACCTCAGCTGTGGAGTTTCAGCTCCGGTTGTGTTCTTTTTCATCTGAGCAAATGACCAACAAACGCCTCCTCATTCACAGCTGCCTGACACCTCTGAACACTAGCCCTGCGTTCCAATCCCCATACTATATCTACTAATTAGTATGCCAGAAAAAAGATTTAGGATGTCCCAATTGTAGTATGCTGAAAATACATAAATGCCTCACTAACTCCAATAGCATTTTGGAGTATTTGTCTTTATTCTTGACATTTCTCGACATAATGAAAATAAATCTTCTTTATCTAATTTTTTTTGGCCCTAAAACTTTTCTGTACTTTAGTGTGTAGTGTTGGAAAATTAAAAAGTATGTGAATTGGAACGCAGGGATATGTTAGCTAACGACAATACGCTAATGAAGAGCTTTCAATTGAGCTAATGGCTCAAACTCTTGAACCCTAGATATGGCTTATTTCTTACATGCAAGGAATTAGTAACTCGTGCAACAATGCAATCCAATCAAAGGTTGACTTGAATCTCTGCTGTATTACTAGTATTACTTGTACTGCTGCATCCTTTTAGGTATATGTATGTAGCCTCTGCCCTATGATTGAAACAAAATTAAGCATTATAAGTGACATTGACAATCAAAATTATGTCCAGATCGATTAAAAGATACCGCGTGTGTATGTTTAGGTTTGTAAGACATGTTGGCCGCAGAAAAAGCAAAAATAACTGGAATAACTAGGAACAAAACATCTTAAGGCACAAATGAGAGCCGGAATATATGCATGAAATACACAAGTTCAATTAGCTAAATTGAAGGACTACATGATTTTTCGTACCGTACGTCTTTGCGACCATCCAAACTTAAAGGTAATGTTCCAGGAGTCAACAGATAGCAATCACACCCGCACAGACACACACACACACACACACACACACACACACACACAAAGCAACCTTTACCGCGAGAGTGTTCCCTAAATTTCATTACAGGTTCATAGGTGATAAGTTAATAGACATTTAACCCAGCGATGTGTTAGAAAAAACAAAATCGGTTTTCCCAAATCAAATTCTGCGACCGTGTCCAAACTCAAAAGAACAAATTCAAAAAGAGATGAAAACAACCTGTGAAACTTTGATATGACTTTAAAACTATTGCTCTAAATACAGTGCTAAACAAGCTCTCATTTCTAGCCGTCTATAAATATACCTTTAAATGCAAAGGGCGGGGGTCTGGGTAACGGTTTCATTTTGGATTGGGGATCGGAGTCTTGGATCGACCGTCCGATGAGTCTTCCAGAGGGCCCTCTCATGTTAACACTTGTGCTCTACAAAAATATGTGGGCAGAGTTTCAGGTGGGTCAGTCAGGAAGGCGGGCTTTCCATGTGGATGACGTTACCTCATAAAAACATACTTACTTAATTGCTCCGGATTCAGCTGCTAACGAATTAGCCAGAACCAGAATAATTTCGGTATAATGTCAAGGGGAGACGGACAGAGAGGGGGGGATGACCTGCAGTAAAGGTCCACGGGTCGGACTTGAACTCGCAACAATTGCAACGAAGGCCGGAGCCAATATGGTACACGCTCTGTCCACTACACCCCATGATGATGATTTAGCCTCTTTATTAAAACATTAACTTTTGTTGATGTTGCATTCTTGTAGTTCTCCCTAAGATTTTAAAAGTCTTTTGTTAGATATCAAACCAGGCCTTCAAACACAAACCATATGTTTTTTTCAAATATGATCTACAAGAGAGTATTTTCGCCTAGTTTTGTTTAATTATGGTTAAGATTAACCCCTGAACCATGTTAAAGCTAACATGGTTCAGGGGGTGCTTGTGCTGTAGTGGTTACAGGGTCACGGTAGCCTACTGTTAACCATAGCGCTGTAGGATCTGTGTTCCGTTCATTGCTGAAGGAATTCAGCACCTAGGACAGCGCCGCAGTGTTTGACATTTTTGTCATTGCCGCAGTCCCTTGCACTTATTTGTTGGATATTCTTTGAAAAAACTCAATTAAAACTACATTCATACCAAATATGCTATGTGGTGCTATGCAACTATATCTACTTTTATTTATTTTATTAATAAAGAACTGTAGTGGTTAGAGCACCCCCCTCGCGTTTTGGCAAACTGGATCAAGGAGGAGAAGAAGGAGCTGATAGCAGGCAAACAGGCCTACATGGACGAGAACTGTGCCACACCGAGCCTGAGCGGAGACCAGAACCCCCCGCCCCCCAATAGAGGCTCAGTCCTCTTCACAGAAGACCCGGGTTAGAATCCAGCCCGGGTCGTTCTCTGCATGTCATTCCCCTCTCTGACACATTTCATCTCTGTCTCTACAAATCTGTCTAATAAGTAAAAAAACATTTTTTTTAAACTTTCTCATCAAGGGACTAAAGTCATGAAGCTTGACAATGTTCCTAGCACCCGAACTTAAGCCCCTCCTTAGCAACAGCAGAGAGAGAATCCTGGCAGCATGGATGTCTTTCGATATGGGTTGTGCATGTCCTTAGGCCAGGGGGTGAACTGGAATCTCTCCAGCTACAAGTCCACACTCTAAAGTAACAGGTCAATGCTGGAATAGCACCTGCAACCCTCGGCTTTCCCAGCCAAGTCTATATGGACTGAAAATCTCCCGCTCTTTCAGCGCATACACAGTACACACCGAAGGATCATGAGGAGATATTCAATGATTTTGATCTCCAGAATCGCTGACTCCACCTTTAGGACAGAATCACCTTAAAGTAAAGGTGACAGAGGCAGAGTGATAAGCCTCTTAGCTGCTAGTTCAGACTGTAAAATACTAAAATGGACGCCACTTAAATAGCGCTTTTCCCTGGTTTTTGACAGACCCAAATTGCTTTACATTGTTTTTACACATTCATACACCGATAGCAGCAGCAGCTACCACGCAGGGTGCAAGCTAACTATCGGGAACAATTTGTGGTTCAATGTCTCTTTGCCCAGGGACACTTGGACATGTGACGGGGAGACGGGGGATCGAACCTCCGACCCTGCACTCCAGTGGACGACTAACCCTACCTACTTCTTCACCACAGCCGAGTCGGACTTAAGGCAGTGTGTCTGGCGGTGACAGATCGGTCTTCGGTGCAGACAGGGGAGACGGTGGGGCTTTAGTCATGCTGGGAATGTCGCGATGGAGGGTGATGCTGAGGGGGTCGGGTTTACAGTGACGATCGAGTGGGTGTCTACTGTCTACCAAGTTGTTCCCTGACTTCAACTCGAGCCTCGGGAATGTTTTTGGCAAGACAGCTCATACGTGTTAAGAAATGCGAGAGAAGCATGTTGCCTTTCCTCACTATGTCCAAAGCAGTGATAACTATTTCTGTGTGTTTACATAGAGGTTGAATAATGAAACTAGAAGCAGTGGTTTCGTTTCAATCCGACCGCAATCTTGTTGAGGTTTTTAGGGAGGATGAAAAGTGTCTGTGTCGCCACCCGCAATAACTACTTGTCACAAATTCTTTCCAGTGTATGAATGTATTGCAATATGGCAAGTGCGTTACAAAGATATAAACATGTCTTCATATTGAATTAAAAAAAAGCTTCAATAAGTAATTTTATAGTTTTTTTTTTAAATACAATTATGTTAAAATCATAAATAAAGACAATTACATTTAGCTTTATTTACCAGAATTTTCTAGGCATTTCTTCAAATACCTTGGGGGTATCACTGACGATTTTCTATAAACACACACTTATGTAGGATTATAAGGAACTAAATAACCCTCATGACACCTGTTTAGCATTGATTTAGGCTCTGTAAATCTGCCACCAGTCCTGGAAAGTCACTAAATATATTTTCTCACGTAGTAGGGGAGAACGGGGGAATCTGAGGCGTCGGGTAATGTGAGCCACCCCCTGTACCTAGGCAACGGAAAACATTTGTGGTCATGTGAGATATATGTTTTCAAGCCCCTCTCATTTCCCCATGGCCCTGAAAGAGAGGACCTCATGGTGCTGTGGTAAGCATGCTTTTTTCACCAAAATAGGTATTATGCATGTAAAAGTAAATGTTGTTGCTGTCAACTTAATCAACTGTTGTGCCAAACCAAATCTATTCACGTAGAAAAACTTATATCATACGTGTTGATGAACTACCAACATATGAAACCATGTGATGCTTATAACTGAAGATTAGCCTGAAATGCAGTAGTTTTTTTTCTCAAATTGTGGTGGTGGGGGAAAGTGAGCCAAATGCTGTGGGGGAAAGTGAGCCACTATCTCACTTTCCCCCACCATGAGGCACAAGTTAAGTTTTGTCTTAAACATATTTTAATGTAATATTACATGACATATGTTTTATTTTAATGTCATACACATTGTAGAAAAGTCATCATGCCAAGGAAATACACCAGGAAGACGACCTGGGGCAACCACACGGAAAGAGCACCTTCTCATCTTTCCCTGTAACCTTCAGGGCTGGAATGTGGAGTAGGCCTACTTGTAGAGTATGACAGGCTGATGTTATAATCCAGTTGGGTCTTCTCCTGTGTTCTGAGTCCCAGGCTGTTCTCGCTGGTTCTGATTTTCCTATGCTTTGACCCCCAGACACAAGCTGGCTCTAAGGGTCCTGTGTTCTGACCCCCAGACTGTGTTCTAATCTAACTGGTTCTATCTTTCATTTGAATCTTATTAAAACCTTTTGAATTATAATATGTTGTATTTGATTTTGTTCAGAGTTACTTTCAAGTGTTTAGAAAATTTGCTTTGCTTAATTGACCAAACCCCATCATTCTTTTACTAGTACGACATTCGTTCTGGAATGTGTGGTTAGCTTTCGGGATTCTTACTGTTACAATATGTGTTGTTATGGTAGTTTCAGAGTGGAAAAAGTAAGTGGATCAGTTTACCCCACAGCTGGGGTAAAGTGAGCCACTTGACAACTTTTTTTAAAACAATCATATTTTCACTGCCCTTTGTCTTGAAAAAATTCTGCTAATGCCCATTTCTAGGAAACATCCTGAATTAATGGAAAATGTGTAAATTTGAGTGATAAATCATTTTAGCTCGCTTAGAGGGGAGCAAATGTAAAAAGTGGCTCAGATTACCCCGTTCTCCCCTGTACTTTGTTTTTTTTGTGTTTTTTCATTTCCTGCTTCTTTAGGCTTGTACTCCACAACATTTGAAAGACCCATTGTACTCTTGCATACAAAGTAGAACTCAGAATAAAGCAAATTTAGTTGATTGCATTGAATTTAAAATTACAACACCATAAAGCTTGAAAAATTATCTTTGTTAAGTTGTGCATAACATTTTCTGAAATGTCTTTTAGTGAACTCGTCCATGGCAGGCTTTACCAGGCAGGCCACATTACATGGAGCCTGGAGCAGCATCTAGTGGCCATTTTCTGAACTGCAGCTGAAGACAGTAACCTCCAACAATAACCAAGAGGGACTATGGCCCTTAGCCTCCCATCTCATGCAGTCTGGTGAAGGGGTGTGTGAGGATCATCAGGTGAGGAGGTTAGGGTTAGGGATCGGTACTTATTGTCTGTCTAATGCCAAAATGTTATCATATTAAAGATATATTTTTAATTTCTTATATTCGAGAGTAAACTGATAGATATAAGTATATGAACCAGTGCATTTGTAGGAAATTATATATAAATATATAGTAAATAATAATAACAATAAAATTAAAATTATATTAATAATCATAATAATAATAATTTTATTTTGTGTAATATCATTTCAATTGATAGAACAACATTCAATTATCTAAATTATGTTTTTTTGTTGTTTTTTAATCAAATATCTGTGAGTAAACTGATAGATATTAGCGTATGGGGTTGTACCAGCTAAATGGACCAGTGCTGCTGCTGCTGCTGCTAACACCTCACACAACTCCACAGACGAATGTGACACTTGTGACTGTGTGAGACTTCACCCAGCAGGTGCTGTCAGAGGCTCACAGCATGGGACTGGTATCAGGTTTCATCTTCATCACCAGACTCTCTCTCTCTCTCTCCCTCTCTCTCTCTCCCTCTCCCTCTCTCTCTCACCTCGGTTGGCCGTTAGAAGGTCAGGGATGCCAGCCAATGGAAATTAACAGGGCCTGAGAGTGGGGACGAAATAGTTAAAAGTTTGAGTTTTAATTAGGCTATATTGTACTTTCACCTATGTTTTAATTTTAATTGCAGCCATTCTACTTCACTGTCTAAAAGTTTATCCTCCTCTCCCTCTCTCTCTCTCTCTCTCTCTCTCTCTCTCTCTCTCTCTCTCTCTCTCTCTCTCTCCCTCTCTCTTTCTTCTCTCACCTCGGGCAGTTTCTTCTATGTTTTTATGATCTCTTAAAATGCAATTTCTAATTTCTAATCTAATTCATGTTCCATCTCTATCATCGGACACTCACCTCTCTCTCTCTCTCTCTCTCTCTCTCTCTCTCTCTCTCTCTCTCTCTCTCTCTCTCTCTCTCAATCTCTCTCTCTCACCTCGGGATGGCCGTTAGAAGGTCAGGAATGCCAGCCAATGGAAATTAACAGGGCCTGAGAGTGGGGATGAAATACAGTAGGCTAGTTATAGTGGTTGTCTTTTTAATTTTTCCTCCATGGCAACATTCATTGTTTTATAGGATGTCTGGGCAGAGAACTGCCGTGATTGGTTCAAAATACTTATTGTGTCATAAGAACCAGAGCATAGCCCAGCCTCATCTAAACCAAATTTCTGTAAAGTTTATCAAACTCAAATTACACTATCTTTAAAGCTGGGGTATATGATTTCTGATTGGTCAAATAAAACATGAGCGGGACCATAGGGAAGGGACCAAATAGAACAAGTGGAGCGGTTGAGGTATTTGGATTTGAATCTCTATCCCAACTGCCATTTTCTCCCCAAATCATATACCCCAGCTTTAATGCCTAGCACTTTTCAGATGCTTACTCACTGTCATGCAACCAACTCCCGAAATGACATACTTAGAAGGATTTTGTGGATTTGGAGTTGTACAGGGGACTTCTTATGTGACTGTGGTTGAAAAGCCCTGAACTTCTGACAAATTAATCCTTCTACTTCGACTTTGAGACAAACATGATACTGTGTGTGGTCTGACAGGGTCCAGAAAAGTCTCAGTGTCCGCGGTTCTGTTACAGAGTCTTTATAAGTGTGTGTGTGTGTGTGTGTGTGTGAGAGAGAGTCTTTCTAAGTGTCGTAGGCATCACATCGGCGAGTATTTCTCACGTTGACTGTGATTAAAAGTGTCATTCAATAACTGTAATGTAACGCTTTAACACGGATGCTTCTAGCGCTGTCGGGATTTTTTTAGAAGCGCTAAAAGATGTGACATTTAGAGCAGCTGATTGCCCTGATTAACAACTTTCATTAAGAGATTAATGCTGCAGCGTTTCAGGTGTAGAAATAGCACAGCCTAAAGAACAGTAGCTACTAGATACTTTAAGATGGTGTTGATTCTAGCGCCCCCATTTGGACTTAAGCAGTAGTGTTTTTACTACACCAGGGCCTGCTGTCTGTCAGTCTGTCTCTAGCACCCATTTATCTATCTATCTATCTATCTATCTATCTATCTATCTATCTATCTATCTATCTATCTCCTGCTGTCCTAAAGATCTTTGCTAGCACGTGCTGGTGGCGCGTGCATTTGTTTAGGTAGCGAGTTAAAGGCCGCCGGATGCATAGCCATGATGTAATGTATATATGAGGTAATATGACGATGTTAGTAGTAATACTTTGATTTAGTATTGTTTGGGAAACACAGGCTTTTCCCGTCTGCCTGCCATAAATCATTTGGTCTGAGTTGGCGGGGATTCAGACCAGAGCAAAGGCATTAATAATAACTGTTCCTCGTAGGGACTTGTATTTATGTAAATAAAGTATGAGAGAGAGAGAGAGAGAGAGAGACAGAGAGAGAGAGAGAGAGAGAGAGACAGAGACAGAGAAAGAGAGACAGAGACAGAGACAGAGAGAGAGAGAGAGAGAGACAGAGACAGAGAGAGAGAGAGAGAGAGAGAGAGAGAGAGAGAGACAGAGAGAGAATGACATGCAGAAAGGTGCCAAAGGTCCTATACTTGTACTCGGGGCATACATGAGGACGTCTTGGACAGTGCACCCCAACCTTGACCTTTAGATCTGCAATTGCATAAATGACAGCGGTGCGTCATCCGTGAGATGTACGGTTCCATTATTCATTTGCTTCATTTTTACATCAATTTTTAAGATAGAGGTGGACAAAAACACTTTCAAATTAATATGTTTGTGTTGTTGAAAAGGGCCTTCAACTGCTTCAACTATTCGTGATACATTTTGAGGATTGAATCATCAGGTACAGTCAAAACCGAAATTATTCTTTATGTTACATCGTCCTATTATCTTTTGGGAGAAGCCTGTGTCATTTCAAATCAAGAAAAAGCTTATTGGTGGTTTCATAAAAGTAACTTAAAGTCAAAATTTGCCAGAGGTATGAATAATTTTGGTTTTGACTGTAGATAGGGGTGCTTCCACGGGTTAGAAATGGTCCCTGCAGTGGACACTGTAGAAAAAAAGAATAGTAAAAAAAATCAAACTGTTGTATCTCTACTGCTCTGTTTGCTAGTGTACAACTCTGGCTGTGTCTCAGTCTGAAGTCTAATTGAAGAAGCAGCTGCTATGAGAGGATATGATATCTGTGATGCAGCGGCCGCTTAGGAGGTCAAATATAACCTGAGGAATGACATGCCGAAACACAAGACATTGTTGAGGCTGTAACTTAAGAGTTGATAGAGAGAGAGAGGGAGGGAGAGAGGGGGAGGGAGAGAGAGAGAAGGAGGGAGAGAGAGAGAAGGAGGGGGAGAGAGAGAAGGAGGGGGAGAGAGAGAGAGAGAGAGAGGGAGAGAGAGAGAGGGAGCTGGAGAGAGGGAGAGAGGGAGGGGGAGAGAGAGAGAGAGAGAGAGGGAAAGAGGGAGAGAGAAAGAGAGAGAGAGAGAGAGAGAGAAAGAGAGGGAGAGAGGAAGAGAGGGGGAGAGAGAGGGAGAAAGAGAGAGAGAGAGGGGAAGAGAGAGAGGGAGGGGGAGAGAGAGAAAGAGTGAGGGAGAAGGATAGAGAGAGAGAACAAGAGAGAGAGAGACCAGAGACATATACAGTAAGACTTGCAGATTATCAACGCCTCACTGCCAATATACAAAAACACGTGTAGCCATAAAACATGTCATACTTAGTAAAAGTCAGTGCATGGGACTCAATCGCTGTAACTCTGTATGGTTGAGTTCAGGAGAGGGCAAGGAAACACAAGTGTCTCACAATCTTGTTTTCATATTCTTAAAGCCCCTAAAAACCTGTTCTAAAACAGTAGAAATCAATATACAGCTCTGGAAAAAAATTAAGAGACCACTCCGAATATTCAGTGTCTCCCTTTTTTATTATTTATAGGCATATTTTTGAGTAGAATGAACATTTTGGTTTTATTCTATGAACTACTGACAACATTTCTACCAAATTCCCCCCAAAAATATTGTCATTAAAGAGCATTTCCATTAAGTCATGTAGAGATGGAGATTGAAGAAAAATCCAGACTGGTCTCTTAATTTTTCCCCGAGCTTTATGATATCAGAGTTGGGTGTCTCAACCAGCTTTTTCAAAAATCTCATTCAAAATAAATGTTCAGAAATATTATAGAACTTAGTTTTTAAAAAAAACATTTGTTTTACTGTCTAGAGATTATTTGACAGGACTGTGTGGGCGTGGCTGTATCAAACGGTCTCCATGGCAGCAGTCATGCAACTAACTCCCCAAATGACATAGATAGATAGATAGATAGATAGATAGATAGATAGATAGATGGATGGTGGTGGTGGATGGGGACAGACAGACAGACAGACAGACAGACAGACAGACAGACAGACAGACAGATAGACAGATAGATAGATAGATAGATAGATAGATAGATAGATAGATAGATAGATAGATAGATAGATAGATAGATAGATGCTTTACTATCATGAAACTAACTCCCCACATTACCACATTACATAGTTAGAAGGATTGTGTGGATTTGGGTTTACAGGGTCTTGGAAACTGAAACCAAATCCAAGCATCTATATAAATAACTTTGCAGCATTGTCATTCTTCGTTTAGTGCCTATTGTTTTATTTTACTAGCTGTCAAACCACAAGAAGGGTTTTATATTTATAGCCCAGTGTGAGCTTAGGATCAAGTCAGAGGTGCCAAATGCCATCAGTCCGACGCCCTATTATTCCGACAGCTGAATGGTTTAGATATACAGCTCTGGAAAAAATTAAGAGACCACTCCAAATGTTCACTGTCTCTTGTTCTACTATTCAAAGGCATATGTTTGAGTAGAATGAACATTTTGGTTTTATAATATAAACTAATGACAACATTTCTACCAAATTCACAATAAAAATATTGTCATTTTCAGCATTTTCAATAAGTAATGTAGAGATGAAGATTTAAGAAAAATCCAGACCGGTCTCTTATTTTTTTTTCCTGGGCTATAGATGGATATTTCCCATGGTGTGTTGTGCTGAAAACCAGTCCCATAGCTGAATTTGTATTCAGAGCCAGAGATGTGTGACTTTATTTTAATTGTGCCACACCTTGGCTCGTGCTGAAACAAAATCACGTGTTTTGCGAGTCAAAAAAACATCAAATATTAAAGGTACAGTGTGTAAAAACCTGTATTTTGGCATCATCTAGTGCTGACCATTCTAGATCGCTATGGTACGTGTCTACCCCTCTCGTTTGGAGAATGTACAGTTCTGTTGTGAAAAACGTCAATTCCCTTACGCGCTGCACCTAGAGATTAAAAAAATCCACGAGTGTGTGTATTTTAGGGATAACAGACCATCGGACCAATGGCCGTATGGTCCAATGTTGAATATGTCTTTAAATATGTCTGTTAGAATTATGAGCAGTAGAGGGAAACTGAATGGACCTACCTCTGCAGAAAGCAACAGCACGCCTCATTCAAGAGAATCTGCAAGAAAATAAAAACAATTCAAAACTTAGTCATTATTGTTTAAAATAAAACAACAAAAAAGTAATCTTGATTGGAAAAAAAACTCACCTTATCTGCTCCAACTGGAAAGAATGCTGAGACCTTTTATAACTTTGCACCAACAGTTAGTTAAAAAAAAGTTGAAAATTAGCCTGCTAGCTAACACTGGCACATTTACAGAAATGTTGATTAATGTGCAATGTCCTTTTTTCAATGAATACATTAAAATTAAAATTAAAAATATACAAGAAAACATAAAATATACTTTAAACTTAACATTTGTATTTCACTCACTCCCTCTCACTCTTCCGCTTTCCTGGGTTTGGGTTGCAGTGGGCAGAAGCTCCAGCAGGGGACCCCAAACTTCTCCTTCCCCACATCACAGCAGCTCTGACTGGGGGATCCCGAGGCGTTCCCAGGCCAGTGTGGAGGTATAATATCTCCGCCTTGTCCTGGGTCCTGGTGGTGCCTGGATCACCTCTCCGCATTCTTGCCAGATGCCCGAACCACCTCAACTGGCTCCACTCCAGAAAATGTTAGCTAACAGTTATTTAGCGGTTCAACTTTAAATATAGTATAAGCTTGACTTTAGTCTTTGAAAAATCCTTAATCAGTTCATAATTGTAAATGAGCGTCACCCATTAATTGATCTCTCGAGTATAAATAAAAGTAAAATTAAAAAATTTGAATAGATTTTGAAAACACTTCAATCTGCAAGTGTGAGCATTAGCTTAAGTTAACGTTAGCATAAAAAGTGTTTCTGTAAAGCAGTTGAAGTCTCAATTGTAAGTACAATATTTTCTTTTACAGTCCTTTCACATACAACCTGACTGTCTAACTGACTTACTGACTTACTAAACACACACAATGTCTAACTAAACAAATACAATTTAAGATTTGATGTGTTCACTATAGAGCTAACAAAACATTTTTACAAATTGAACAAGACTAGGAACAGGAAGAAATTGAAGAAGTTTGTATTTAATGTGACAGCAAGACGAGAACAAATACATCACATTTCTGTTTCTGAACAGTTGAGAAAATATGACATGATGTTTTTTAGTACAGACTGTGGGCTGAATTTTGCTTCTGCAATATCGGAGTCGCTTCTGCTAGAAAAGTTACATTTTGGGGCGTTATTTTGTGTTAGTGACCGTTAGCTTGTCAGGCTAACAAAACAGCTTTTTCTCAGATGATCGGCATTGTAAAAAATAATGTGACAAATTGATTCTAAAATGTATTCTGCCTAATCCTGAAGAAACCCAAAGAATGACCCAATAATTGATCTGCCTGTTGGGTCAGTCATGAATAAATCGGATTACAAGCAAGAAGCAAAAGTCAGCCTTGTATAAACAGAATTGAGTTTGGATTTGCCAACTCATGTATCAATTGACATCAGTGCATAAAGTACAAATATATCACTGTACACTGTCAATACAGGCAGAAAGCAGAAGGCAGCTGAGAATCAACCCAAGAGTTCTGTTCCAAAGTGAGATATCCAAAATTAAAAACTACCTGAACCCTGTCTCATCTACCTCATCTAGAATTACACATCTCCTACATGTAGAAAGTAAAGCCTAACTCAACTCATACTTTGAATCAAAACAGTTCAATTTGATTAATCTAAAAAGTATGTTTATAAGTTTTGGTTTTATACAGTTAGCTATCAGCACTTTCTAAAATCCTGTGAACCAATTGAGAAGATTAAGTCCATTCAATCACTTACTGTAGCCTACCACAACCGCTAACACCCATATTAATGTGTACTATTTTGTTGACAAAGTATGCAAGGCGTTTTACTATTTTCTCTACATTCAGGGTGAGTATCAGAATAACCTCTACCACGATCATATCTTACCTGTTCCTTCAAAGTAGGTTTAAAGTGGATATCCAGCATTTTGGAATAGAACTCTTCGGGTTACCATGACATTTGACCGGAATTTTGTCCTGAAAAATCACTCTTAAACCCCCCCACACCCACTCCCATTAAAATCAACGACAGATCACGTTTAACTATCGAACATCTTCTTTCTATCGGACTTGTCTTCAATGTTCTTACGCCAGTCTCCGACGTCGCGCAGCTGCTTGTCCTGCGAACACACACAACGTTTCATTTAGGATCAAAATATATATATATTTAAAATGTTGAAATGGGGAGAGAGAGGGGGATGACATGCAGTAAAGGACTGAGCCTATATGGTACACACTCTACCCACTACGCCACTGGAGCACCCAGAGCATCAACATTTTTAGCAAGAAATACCAAGAGTAAAATGTGGACGAGTAATTCAATTAATGTCAGCGCCATTTTGGGGGACTGTCAATCATTCTGACATTACGGTCGCCCCAGGAGTAGTTTTTGCTCAAGGACACAATGGTAGAGATGGTGGGCACCGTAGAGGTTATATCCGCCACCACTAGTTTTACTTCTAACACCCTCCTGTCTGGTGCCGGGGATCCAACCAGAGACCACATAGTAACTGGAAGGAAGAACCAGAGACCTCATGGTTACTGGGAGGAACCAGAGACCTCATGGTTACTGGGAGGAACCAGAGACCTCGTGGTTACTGGGAGGAGGAACCAGAGACCTCGTGGTTACTGGGAGGGACCTCTTTACTCTAGGATATTCTACCATTCTACCACCCAGGATATCAATATTCTCCGATGAACCAGAAGGCTACTCACCTCCTCTTTGACCTCCTTCTTGACCTGCTTGAGGTTGGATCTGAGGTCCATGTTGACTGTGTGCTTGGATCCCAGCAGAGCTTTCAACATGGCGTCGGCAGACATACGCACTTTCTTCAGACGGGGTCTCTTAAACTTTCCCCTGAGGTCCACAATCTTAATGTTGAGTTCTTTGACCTTCAAGAAGATAGAGGAAAGAATGATTATTTAACTAAATATATCAGTCAGTCTGTCTGTCTGCATATCTATCTATCTATCTATCTATCTATCTATCTATCTATCTATCTATCTATCTATCTATCTATCTATCTATCCACCAAAGGAAGACAAAGGGACATCCACAATTTAATTCGCCAACAACAATTAAGAAATACTTACAACACACATTGGACACACAGTTTAGAACATTTGACCTACTGTATAACATGTACAGTATATACTGTATATGTCCTGGGGCTTCTGTGACTGACTTATTCCCCCACTAGGGATCAATAGAGTATCATTTAAGGCAAGTTTATTTCTAAAGCACAATTCAGACAAGGCCATTCAAAGTGCTTTACAGGGGCATGAAATACATCCAGATAAGACATTAGAAATTGGGCATAAGCGATAATCAAAACAAAGAAAATGCATCAAGATTGAAGACTAGACATTAAATATTTAGACAGGGATGCAGAATGTTTATTTATTTGTTTGTTTAGCAGGGACAATGCACAGCTCATTAGCAGTACCAGAGTTAACAATTAGCTCATTTTCATCTGTAGTCCCGTGAATTTGATGAAATTAAATGAGTGAATTTGTGAATTTAATGGTAAAGTCTGACCTCATTGAGAACCATGTTGAGTTTGAACTCTATGGAGTATCTCTCCTCCTCTCCCTCATCAATCTCCTCATGAAGTTTCTTGCAAAGTTCCTGAAAAGAAAACAGAATTTTAGGAGTTTGTACTTGTGTGTGTGTGTGTGTGTGTGTGTGTGTGTGTGTGTGTGTGTGTGTGTGTGTGTGTGTGTGTGTGTGTGTGTGTGGCCCTGTACATGTGCCAATTTTGCCTATGCGGTAATCCGTGTGTGTGTGTGTGTGTGTGTGTGTGTGTGTGTGTGTGTGTGTGTGTGTGTGTGTGTGTGTGTGTGTGTGTGTGTGTGTGTGTGTGTGTGTGTGTGTGTGTGTGTGTGTGTGTGTGTGATATGATAAAGCCCAGTTAGTTAGTGTGTCAGTCTCACCAGGAGCTCGTCCTTGGAGTTAGGCAGGTCCAGAGGGGGGCACTTATCAGCCAGGAACGTCTCCCTGTCTCCAACTTTATCCTTTCCTTCAGCTTCCAACAGAGTATTGGCCACAACCAGCATCGCACTCTGGGGAATACACCATAATAAAGCATTTTTCTTTTTTCTTTTTAACATAGTTTTTGGGCATTTTTATTCCTTATTGTGAGTTTGGGAGAGACATAGATGAAATGTGTCAGAGAGGGGAATGATATGCAGAGAACGACCCGGGCTGGATTCTAACCCGGGTCTGCTGTGTACGATCTGGGTGACCTTAATTTATTATTTCACTTTATATTGACAATTAAGCCTAGAAATTAAAGTCAAATACTATTTAATCCAAAACTTTTTATTCAAAATCAAAGCCAGGCAATTCTAGGCAACGACTCAGAATTGCATAATTCTGCATAATGTATGGTCCCAACCAGTGTAAAACTTTATTTCTTTATTTTTCTAAATATCTAGTTTTGGAGCTGACGATATCTAAATAAATGTCAAAATATATATCTGTATCGACTTTTTAGCGCAGCGCTATTTTATAACGAATGACTTACTTTCAGCTGATGCTTGCGCCTCGCAGATAGTCTCTTCCTGCAGATCAAAAAAACACAAAACAGGAATCAAGACAAGCCGTTTAATACTTCACCAAAATGCCCAATTTATTCCTGTTAATTCCCACGTGTTCACATATATTTACTGCAAACTGTTTACTCACTCGTCGGTCATCTTGGCTGCAGGATCCTGATATTATCTAATGAAAAAAAAACACAAAACAAGACTTAAAAATAACATTTGTACCTTTTTACACGTGAAAAATCAAATACTACTCCTACAAATTTAAACTGCCTCTGTTATACTGCCACCTTATTTACACAGGTTTCATATTAGGTGAATATTCTACTGTCCATCATTAAAGGTCCTATGAGGAACTTTTAAATATTTATGAAACAGTCTAATTTTTCCTCTGATGATCATAAATTACATGTAACAGTGAACGAGACCATCAGTGTAAAGAATGCTATTTTTATATAGTTTTTCTTAATGCCTTTGTCATGGGTATACTCTCACCCAGGAACAACAGCTGGCGTGGTAAAAACACTACCGCTTTTGTCCAAAGGGGGCGCTAGAATGAACACACACTGAAAGTTCCACTTGAACTCAGGGTCATCCCAACTATTACCAAGGGTGAGGAGTCCCCAGATTTATTTATATGGCAGTGAATGGGACATTTTATTAAAAGTGCTCTGAGGAACATTCAGTTTGTGTTAATTCGTAGCACCTTTAATGTGATATTCCATTGGAACTAAAAGTGAAATGTGGACAAAATATAGTTGTGAGTGACGTCAACAACACTGTCTTTATGAAGTGTTCAATTAACCTTATTGATTCAGCTCTATAACACTCGGTTGAGTTGAAATGCAAAAGAGTTAGTAAGGCTTATTTTTTTCTGTGCCATATTATCCCATGTACAGTAGCCCTGTGAACATTTTTAACTGTCAACTCTTGTGTTTGTGCTTCGTGTTTGCAGCCTGTCCTGACCTGCTTCTACAAACTCAACCGTCTCACATTTCAGATCCGTCTCATATTTGAATCTATCTTAAGACACAGTCATCTTAATTCCATGGCCGCGTTGATGCCTTAAAGGAGCAGCACACTATTTTTAGCAGCTCTGTGGTCCAACACGTAGGTACTGGTAGAGTTAAGTATCTCTTGATATATAACTATTGGCGGGATTGCCATGAATTTTTTGGTTTAGACATTTACGACCTACAGAGGATGACTTTTATTGGGCTTTGGTGTTCCTGTTCTTCTAGTGACACCAACAGGTCAACATGGAAACTGGTCCAACTAGTCATATGCATTACAGGGAGGGATTTCTAACAACCTCAGACCATACTGATTGATTGATTGATTTATTTTATTTTTTTTTAAACCTTTATTTATACAGGTAAATCCCATTGAGACCGAAGACTCTTTTGCAAGGGAGACCTGTTTTCCTTTCCCACGTTACCATTCACACACACATTCATACACCGATAGCAGGCTAACTATCGACATTCACACGAGGCAAGGTGGGTTAAGTGTCTTGCCCAAGGACACAACAACCATGACACAGGTGGCAGGGCGGGGATCGAACCTCCAACCCTTTGATCATCAGCCGACCCACTCTACCAACTGAGCCACAGTCGCCCGATTGATTGATTGACATATAGACCAATCAGTGTTGAGTTTTGATGTGTGGTGCATTTCTTTGGTTTTTACAGTCAGGTCCATACATATTTGGATATGGATACAATTTTCATCATTAGCTCTGTGCACTAACACATCGAATTGGAAATACAACAATCAAGATGTGCTACGAGTGCAGACTTTCAGCATTAATTTGAAGGTATTTGCATCCAAATCAGGTGAACGGTGTAGGAATTACAGCCCTTTGTATATAGGTCATAATGGTGGTTATAATGTAAAAAATAAAAATTAACTTGTAGATTTTAGCGGGTTAGTGCTTGAAGCTAAAAGTAGTTCAAAAGGGTTAGGGTCAAAATCTATTTTATTCAGCTGTAGTCAAGCTAACATAACATGCTATGACTAGCGTGCTAATATGCTAAATCTATGTTAAAGTTGCTACGAGGGACTTTTAATTATTTCTGAAACAGTCTCTTTTTTCCTCTGATGATCATAAATTACATGTAACAGCAAACGAGACCATCAGAACAAAGAATGCTATTTATAAATAGTTTTTCTTAATGCCTTTGTCATGGGTATACGCTCACCCAGGAACAACAGCTGGCGTAGTAAAAACATTACCGCTTTAGTCCAAAGGGGGTAGCAAGAATTAACACAAACTAAAAGTACCTTGAAGCACCTTTAACGTGTCACAGTTAAAGTGCTGTGTGTGCGGTAAATAGACTCCTGTGATGGAGCTGTGATTCTCTGACATTATCGGATCATAAACCTCCATTCATCAATGTGTCAGCAGCATTCTACTGTTGGAGCTGATCCAGGTAGAGCTTCAGACAGATATTTAGTTGGGGGGGGGGGGTCCCAACGTAGGGGGGTCTTGTCCCGCCAGAGGGAGAAGAAAGACCCATCGACCCATTCAATTTAGCGACAAGTTTGGTTGTGTATTTTTAGTGTTTATTTATTTTCCAGTCCTTGCTCTTGTTACTACACTATTTTCATCCTCCTGTACTTTGTAAAGCGTCATTCGGGTTTCTTGAAAGGTGCTATATAAAACTAAGCTATTATTATTGAGAAGAAAAAGCTAGGTTCATAGACATTTATTTAGTTTTTTCTCAAATTTTCCCTTTAATCCCGAAAGTTATTCAAATGACATATTCAGTGAAGTAAGGAGGTGAAATGCAGAACTGCTGAAAGCCTATAGACATCTCAAACATGACAATGAGACCAAACTAGACACTTAGTATGTTTACATGACAGAGAAAATTGATTAATTGATTAATTGTTTAAGTCCGACCAAAAAATATTATTTGAAAATACATGTTAACATCGTACTCCGGCTGCAATTGTACCAAATCGAATTCCTCGAACTTTAGCTAACACACCGAGATAATACAATTTGGAGTCAAATTACTCCTGCATGTCTACGGTCAATCGGACCATAACTACTCCACAGTCTCCAGAATACAAATAGTTTTCAGTGCTAACAGAAGGACTACAACCAAAGAAGAAGAACACGGGGCGCTCCGGTGGTGTAGTGGATAGAGCGCGTACCATATTGGCTCCGGCCTTCGTTGCAGTGGTCGTGGGTTCAAATCTGTCCCGTGGACCTTTTCTGCAGGTCCTTCCCCCTCTCTCTCTCTCTCTCTCTCTCTCTGTCTCCCCATTTCAACTCTGTACTGTCTGATAAGGCTTGAAAATGCCAAAAAATAGAAGAATGCATATAGCACATACGATCTGTCCAGTTACCAACGCTCAACATAGTAAGTCAATGTAGTCGATTGTACACAGGGTACATGGAAATGTCTCTTTTCACATCTCCCCTCTCAAGTTCCCACACTCCAGAGGGGGTCAGAGCGCAGGTTCAGCCATAGTACAGCGCCCCTGGAGCAGTTTGGGGTTAAGTGTCTTGCTCAAGGACACAATGGTAGAGATGGTGGGCACCGTAGATGTAATAGCAGCCACCACTAGTTTTACTACTAACACCCTCCTGTCCGGTGCCTTGGATCCAACCAGAGACCTCATGGTTACTGGGAGGAACCAGAGACCTCATGGTTACTGGGAGGAGGAACCACATACCTCATGGTTACTGGGAGGAGGAACCAGAGACCTCATGGTTACTGGGAGGAGGAACCAGATACCCCATGGTTACTGGAAGGAACCAGAGACCTCATGGTTACTGGGAGGAGGAACCAGAGACCTCATGGTTACTGGGATGAGGACTCTCTCAAACTCTAGGTAGGACATCCTACCTCATGGTTCCAGATGCCACTTGCTAATGAGTTAGCCGCTCGAGAGCTAATAGGTCAACTGGCAAAGGATCCAATACTAACAAGCTGAAAGGGTGAACAGGGGCATAACTCTTCCTATAATTATAACAAGATCTCTCCTGCATAACCAGCCCACATTAAAACCCACACTTTTGTAATTAGTTGGATGTTAAATTTAAATTTTTAAACCACAATTCTGAGTTGATGGATTGACGGAAATCTGTTCAGATGAGATCTTAATGAGTGCAACACTTATTCATGTATTAAATCACAAGCAGCGTGTTTACTAGCTGGCACCAGCTCGGGTCACGGCACGGTCTCAGGCAGAGAATCTAACCTCTACTAGATACAGGAGATATTCTTTAATGTACTCTCCGTCCTGTCTCCCCACACTGTCTTTTTATGTTTCTTGGACGGGATGTAACTGGTAATTTTGTGCAATGACAATAAAGTCTATCCATTCATTCGTTCATATGCTTGGTCATTTGTAAAGACACAACACTAAGATAAATGGTAATCGTAATGTTTACTGTATATCTTTATTAACTCAAGACAAAACTGACTTTCTCCCTGTCTTCCGTTCCTATTGCTGAAGATTCTCTAGGTTCTATGGGAAATTTCTCACAGAGCTTGGTCTGGATTGTGGGTCTGGACAACCTCTATTTGGACGGGTATCTAGCCCTTGTATTGGCCCTAACCCTCCATGCCAAAAAGGAACTGAGACCAGCCCTGTTAATGGATTTTGGGGCGCTCCGTGGCATAGTGGGTAGAGCGCGTATCATATTGGCTAAGTCTTTGTCACAGTGGTCATGGGTTTGAATCCGACCTTTACTGCATGTCATCCCCCTTTCTCTCCCTCCATTTCCATTCTATCTCTATCTATCTGATCTTCAACTGTCAATAAAGGCAAAAAACCACTAAAAAAGAATCTTTGAAATAAAAAAAATATTATTATTTTTCGGCTGGGATTTCTTACTCAGTCGAGCTAAGGGTGTAAGGGCAGAGGGTGTCATATTCTATACGGAACGTGAAACCCACTGAGACAAATGGCTATTTTAGATATCGGGCTATTTTGATTTTGATTTGACAGCTAACCTAACCCTGACCCTACACATGAGGCCATCAGACTGTTAAACCAGACTGACAATGACACTTAGCCCACCCACCCAGTGACCACCCAATCATTATTATAATCAAATCTTGCACTTTATATAGTTGAATGACAGCCGGACTCGTACACAAGAATTTCACTATGCATTGCCCTGTGCAATTGCGTATGTGACAAATAATAAAAGTAACTAACTAGCTAACATGAACGTACATTCCGGGCTAGGGGGAGCATTGGGTGTGGGTCTTATAGAGGCCACTTTGAAAGGGTCTTACTTGGACACTGTATACCCCCTGCCTGCCCGGAGCCATTTGTAATGTTTAGCAGCTACGATTGAGCCGTGGATTAAGACTCTATTCGTGGACGCACAGCTGTTCCAAGTGTCTTCATTATGGAAAGGGTGAAAATGACAGCGGGCTCTCGTCTTGAAAGAAAAGATGTCTGATCGCCCCTGTAGGCATCCTTTAAACGCATAGCTGAACCCTGGAACAAATGGCCCGTCATCTGTAAACCAATAATAGGCAGCGTGTTGGGGGTTGAGGGGGGGGGGGGGGGGGGGGGGGGGTATCTCCGGGGATAACAATGTATTTTGGGACGTTCGACAAACTTCCCGGTGGACATAACAACAGGTTGCTAGGCTGGAGACAGAATCATATCCCGGTCTAAGCTTGGTAAAACCGCTTTTAGCCATAGTGCCCCTGACTCCTGGAACAGCCTTCAACATACGATTAAAATAAATACACTCATAACTGTTAACCAATTTAAAATTATTATTTTGAATCAGCCCCTCTACACTTGTAACTGTTTTAATTAGGCTATGTCTCTTTCATTCAATTTATTTGAATGTTTTAAATTGTTGTTGTGTGTGTGTGTGTGTGTGTAAACTTGTTATGTATTCTCATTGTATATTGTGTATCTGTATTCTCGACGTCATTGTAAAAGAGGGTCACACCTCAATTGATCTTTCGAGGTTAAATAAAGGAAAATTAAAATGAATATCGACAGGGTTAAATTTGGGCAAGGATTTTTGTCTTGGAGTATGTGGGTGTGTGTGTGTGTGTGTGTGTGTGTGTGTGTGTGTGTGTGTGTGTGTGTGTGTGTGTGTGTGTGTGTGTGTGTGTGTGTGTGTGTGTGTGTGAGTTTCAGACCTTAGAAGTGAGGACATTTTGATCGTTAAGCATTTTTGGCAAAAAGTAATTATGTTATTGGTTCCGAAATTGTTTTTTAGTTCTTGGCAAGTTACTACATTATTGGCTTGAACTGAAAAAGTATTACATCATTGGTAGGTATAATGTTTGTGACCATTATTCCATAATTGGTTGCTACAAGGCCTTTAAAGGGCAGTTTGAGGGTTAACACTAGGTTTTAAGGTTCAGTTATGAATTGGGTTATGGTAAGGGGCCAGGGAATGCATTATGTCAATGAGTTTCCTCACAAGTATAGCCATGTATGTGCAATAGTGAGTGATTGAGTGAGTGAGTGAGTGAGTGAGTGAGTGAGTGAGTGAGTGAGTGAGTGAGTGAGTGAGAGTGTGTGTGTGTGTGTGTGTTCAGTGTGTGTGTTATAGATATGGGGATTGTCTCTGCGGGGA
>CM049400.1:35162500-35170000 GCA_026929865.2 Hyperoplus lanceolatus | reverse complement strand
TAACTTGTTTTTAATTGTTCGTCCTTCGCCCTCTAACCCCGTGACTGACCCAAACACAAACAACGAGATTGAGTTACATACATGTGCTGCTTCCTACACTAGAATAACATTGCCAGGGGACAATAATTCATGCAGCAGTTGTGTTAGAAATGTGACGTGTCGGGGCGCTCCGGTGGCGTAATGGATAGAGCGGGTACCATAGTGGCTCTGGCTTTCGTTGCAGTGGTCGCGGGTTCAAAATCCGACCCGTGGACCTTTACTGCAGGTCATCCCCCCCCTCTCTCTCTCTGTCTGTCTCCCCATTTCAACTCTGTACTATCTAATAAAGCTTGAAAATGAAAAAAAAAAATCTGACAAATAAAAATTGACATGTGATTTGCAAAACAAATTAGTTGTATAAGTGGCAATACCTTTCTGTGAAAACTCTGTAAAAGTCATGCATCTAAGATTTTCAAAGTAAAAGCACAAAAGTATTGATAGTATTAATAGTCAAATGTATTTAAAGTAGTTGTTGGGCATACAGAACATGCTTTTAGACTTAAAAGGTGCTCAGAGGAACTTTCAGTTTTTGTTAATTCTTGCACCCCCTTTGGACAAAAGCAGTAGTGATTTTACTACCCCAGCTATTGTTCCTGGGTGAGCGTATACCAATGGCAAAGGCATCAAGAAAAACTATATAAAAATAGAATTCTTTGCACTGATGGTCTCGTTTGCTCTTACGTGTCATTCACGATCATCAGAGGAAAAATGAGACTGTTTCAGAAATATTTAAAAGTTCCTCGTAGCACCTTTAAAGTCCACATCAACATTATAAAAAGATGATCAAACTCAACAAAAACATCAGATTATTTCAAAAAGATTTACAACTTACCTCATGTTTGTTTCTTTGGAGAAAAAAAATATTCTTTGAAACCCTTTTGTTTGATATTAAAAGTCATGTGTTTTAGTGAGTAAAATAAACGTTCAATTAAAGACCTATTTCACCGGTGGATATATGAAGGTGTATTGAACTAAAAATCGGTTCATCCTAGCCTGAGGAAAGGCAGAAAGAGTGTTTTATGGTCTCACTGTCTAACCCTACATTTTCCCATGTGTGACATCGCACATGGTTAAATGTAGAGTTAGGATGAACAGGACAGCTGGGCCAAGGGAAGACTGAGGGAAGACTGAGGGAAGAAAAACCTCATTCATTATATTATAATAGCGATTTTATAATGATAAAACGCCGGTTCCGTATGGGTGAATTATTCCTTTAATGTGACAGATTATTTGGGCTCATGTGTCTGTCCCTATCCATAAAGTAAGACCCTCGTTTCCGTTGACGATGTGTTGAAATCGAGTCTGTTTTTCACACGCCATGAAAACGGCAACAACCAGGAAACCAGAGATCGTATGTAGCTTTGCATTGGATCATGTTCACTGCTTTTTAACATTCCTACGAGCTAACGAGATGCTACTTACATTAGCTTACATCCACCTGTCACATTATATCACCATCTTCAAGCCCAAACAGTGTAATTATGAACAAGATATGAGTTCAGGGGTTATGTGTATTTTTTTGGGAACTTGAATATGGATATGCTTAAGGACAATTTCAATATAGCCTTGCGTTAATTGACCGATAATGCTAATTAATTTAAATTTCTAATATTATATTTGTCGGATCCAATATATATATTTCGGTAGGTTTTAAGACAAACCCAATAAAGCAGGACATAAGGGCTCCTTCAGCAAGTGTTGTTTTATTGCGCTCAATTCTCTACAGCTTACAAAGTATATTTTCTATAACATAATGTAGTGTTTTCTCAATGGGTTTCTTGATTTTAAAACCAGGCAATGAAATACAGAGAGTTTTAAATACTTGTTAAGATCAGATGCAGTTTGTGTTCCTGTCAGTAAATTAAGCCTCTGTCTCAAACATCTTCTTCCGTCCGTCCATTCCAGATTTATCTTCAATGTTTTTACGCCAGTCGCTGACCTCACGTAGGTCTTTATCCTGGAAAAAACATGGCGACCGGAGACTTCAGTTACACTTCATAAAACAGCATATGAGTTACAGTGTAGTTCTGTTGTACTTTGTATTAACTAGTCATCTACCTGTATGTCTGTCTGTCTGTCTATCTATCTATCTATCTATCTATCTATCTATCTATCTATCTATCTATCTATCTATCTATCTATCTATCTATCTATCTATCTGTCTGTCTGTCTGTCTGTCTGTCTGTCTGTACTTCGAAAATAGAAAAAAAAAACTTAAGAGACAGCAGGCTCAAACAGTGCGACCTCAACAGTAGCTTGGCTGTTTGTTGTGCAGTGTAGGTCGACGCCCACTGACGCTCTGACCAATCAGTGGTCTGCAGTGTTTAACCTCACTGTTTTAATACCCGGCATTTGGGCCACCACTACATTTGGTGGCCCAAAGATAAGATATACTTTATTCACCCCAGCAGGGAAGTTTAGGCTTTCCAGCAGCCAGTATACACACACACACACACACACACACACACACACACACACACACACACACACACACACACACACCACACAACAAAACACAACACAACACAACACATATAGAAACATATCCCACCCATACAAAAAACATGAGCCCACAATACATAGCCAAGATTAAAAAAAAAGTGGTATGGATGGTCCATGTGCATAAGTAGCTGTTACTCGTGGATAACAGTACAAAAATACTAGCTCTGCCAGTGCATAGTATGATAGGAAAAAAATAAATATGATAAAAAAAGCAATCAAAAATGACCAAAATGTAAACTTATGTTAAAATATGACTGCTGCTGTAATTGTCCATTGTGCATATGACACATACACTTGTTGAATCTTCAAATCTGACCTCATCTTTGACACACTCACACACACACACACACACACACACACACACACACACACACACACACACACACACACACACACACACACACACACACACACACACACACACACACACACACACACACACACACACACACACACACACACACACACACACACACCTGTAGTTGTTATTGTGCATATAACAAATAAACAACATTTAAATCTCACCTCATCTTTGACCTCCTTCTTGACCTGCTTGAGGTTGGCCCTGAGGTCCATGTTGACTGTGTGCTTGGATCCCAGCAGAGCTTTCAACATGGCGTCCGCCGACATACGCACTTTCCTCAGAACGGGCTTCTTGAACTTGCCCATCACGTCCTGCACTTTGATCTTCAAGTCGTCAATCTGTGAAATTAAAGGTGCAGTGTGTAACTTTTGGGTGAGTCTGAGAAGTGAAACATTTTCTAAGGTATATTCTCATAACTGAATAAATAAACTTTCATCAGAGGAAAATGTGATCCCTGGAACACTGTTTGAAGTTAGAAAGCTTCCTGAAAAGTTACTGTTTCACTGTTGTTGTTGTTGTTGTTTACAGCAGCAGGGCCCACAGTTTTGGTTTACAATATACTGTACATGTGTATTGATATGACTTGTGCATTTGTGTATTTGCTATGTATGCAGTAAGCAGTTTGTTAACTATTGTTTATCATCCTATCATATTCTAGTGTTACGTTAGGTTCTATGTTCCTCAAAATAATTTAGTTTTGATTTAGGATGATAGAAGAGAGAGTAAATATGTTTTATAGACTAACAGGCTATACAAATCTAAACAAATCCCCCTCCTTTGAAACGGCATAGTGCACCTTTAAGATGGAAAATTTGGGACACTTCCACTCCTGCCTTGTTTATTAGGCTACGTTATCACAACAAAGGTCTTGATCAGACCGGGAAAAATGTTCCTTTACGTTTGAAAAAAGAAAAAAAAAATGTAATACAATCCGCAATGAAGAACCTTAAACAGTGTAGTGTGCATGTCAGGCCAGTAGGTGGCAGTGAATTATGTTGATAATAAATCTGGAAGTATTTCCTACATGAAAATTCAGACCAATTAGATTGGCTGTGTTCGGAAAGCCATACTAGCGTCCTACATCCTACATACTCACCATCTATATACTGCATACTCTCTACTCAAAGATCGATTGTGTATGCGAGCTGCGTCGAAACGTTTTCATTTGAAGTATACTTAAGCAATGAAGAATTTCTTCTTCTTCTTATAAGATTCAGGCCGTTTGGACACTGTTAAGCTTTTAACCGCCCTCTACAGGTTAGATATTGAACTAGATTTTTACAGTCCCGTGTTCATCATCTGTGTTTTGGACCTCGTGTTTTATAATAATTATGTTTTGAGGCGGAGGATCCCTCCGACGCTCTCTGTCCGGCTCATCACAGCACTCAGCTGTCTGTGAGTTGAGCTGGACGAGCCGCGGTGTGTGGAACAGCGATCTGATCTGATCTCTCTCCACTATCAGACTCACTTCACTCATTTCACTTAGTGACTCTAACGTTGTTAGGTATTTATCTTCATCTCTTATCTATTGTAAGAGTTTATCACTGACTGCACGTACAGCTGTCAGATCGCGGACCCCAAACAATGTCTTTGCCTAGCAACCTGCTCAAAAATATTTAATTTTCCTGGGCGGGTAGAATTGACCCAGTGCATTGTGGGGCGGTTGAGTAGGAAAAGTATACAATCGATTCATACCCAAAATCTTCCCGGAAGTTAGTACTCATCCGGGAATTTCTCACATACCCAGACTCGCATACCCAACCGTCACATACTCAAATTGAAGTCAAAATGAGTATGAGTAGGACGTTAGTATGGCTTTCCGAACACAGCCATAGTTTGCTGCTGTGTGAACATGAACCAAACTCAAGGCACATTGCAACAGTGGATCCAATTGTTGATTCGGACCAGAGCCAACAAAATATTAGTCTGAAAAAGCAGTATTAAGAAAGATTGCATACACATTTCAACATTACATTCAACAATCTTCTGGAAACTCTGCAACCTCCACTACATTATAACAAATAAAGTAAATGACATTCAGGGATACGATGGTTAAATCTTTTTGTATTAATCTATATACAGCTCTGGAAAAAATGAAGAGAACACTCCAAATGTTCAGTGTCTCTTGTTTTACTCTTTATAGGCATATGTTTGAGTAGAATGAACATTTTGGTTTTATAATATAAACTACTGACAAAAATTTTACCAAATTCCAAAAAAAAAAAAATTGTCATTAAGAGCATTTTCAAAAAGTAATGTTATAATGAAGATTTGAGGAAAATCCAGACTGGTCTCTTAATTTTTTTTTCTTTTTTCGTAGTTGTATGTAATTAATAATAAACGTACCTCCTTGTTGGTTTAATAAAATGTATAATGACATTCAGGGGTGAAATCGCTAAATAATTTATATGTATAAATGTATAAATATATGGGCGGCAGGGGGGGGGGGGGGGGGGGGGCCCCGGGGGGGGGGGGGGGCCCCCCCCCGGCGGGGGGGGGGGGGGGGGGGGGGGGGGGGGGGAAAATATATAATTAATAATAAACTTACTTCCTTGTTGGTTTTGTTGACTTTGGCCTCCAGGTCGTACCTCTCCTCGTCCATAACATCTATCTTGTGGTTAATTTCTCTGCACAGCTCCTACACACAGACATCAACAATAAACCTAATTTTTAAAATGCAATATTTCATGTATTTTTAACTTTATTAGAAACCATCCCTGCATTCCAATTCCCATACTTCCCTACTATTGAGTATGACGGAAAAAGATTTAGGATGTCCCAATACATGCACGTTAATTGTAGTATGCTGAAAATACATAAATGGCCCACTATCTCCAATAGCATTTTGGAGTATTCGTCTTCATTCCTGACATTTCTTGACATAATGAAAAAAAAAAAACGTCCTTATCTGATTTTTTTTTTTTCTCTCCTGTGGCCCTAAAACTCTTCTGTTTTTTACTAGTGTAGTAAAAAAGAAAAAGCATGTGATTTGGAACACAGGGCATGCCCCGTACTGCTAGCCAAACTTAGCACTACCTTCACCTGTGATAAGCCACACACACCCCAGATACACCTGAATCTAACTGGCAATTAGATTCAAACCAGTAGTTAGATTCAGGGGCTAATCAGAGGAGAGTGGGGCTTTTTGGAAGGCAGGGCTTAAAGGGACAGAGGCTGCGTTCCAAATCACATACTCTTTCTTTTTACTACACTACATACTAAAGTACAGAAGAGTTTTAGGGCCACAGAGAGGAGAGAACAAATCAGATAAGGAAGATTTTTTTTTTCATTATGTCGAGAAATGTCAAGAATAAAGAAATACTCCAAAATGCTATTGTAGTTAGTTGAGCATTTAAGTATTTTCAGCATACTACAATTGACATGCATGTATTGTGACGTCCTAAATCTTTTTCTGGCATACTAAATAGTAGGGAAGTATGGGGATTGGAACGCACACACACACACACACACACGACCCCCCCCCCCCCACACACACACACACACACACACACACACAGGCCGTGTCCGAACTGCCATACTAGCGTCCTACATCCTACATACTCACCATCTATATACTGCATACTCTCTACTCAAAGATCGATTGCGTATGCGAGCTGCGTCGAAACGTTCTCAGTTGAAGTATACTCAAGCAATGAAGAATTTCTTCTTCTTCTTATAAGATTCAGGCAGTTTAGACACTGTCAAGCTTATAACCGCCCTCTACAGGTTAGATATTGAACTAGATTTTTACAGTCCTGTGTTCATCATCTGTGTTTTAGACCTCTTGTTTTATAATAATTATATTTTGAGGCGGAGGATCCCTCCACGCTCTCTGTCCAGCTCATCACAGCACTCAGCTGTCTGTGAGTTGAGCTGGAAGATGTGTGGAACAGCGATCTGTTCTAATCTCTCTCCCCCTCACCCCACTAAACAGATTGACTCTAATGTTGTTAGGTATTTATCTTCATCTCTTATCTATTGTGAGAGTTTATCAATGACTGCACATAAAGCTGTCAGATCGCGGAACCCCAAACAATGTTGTTGCCTAGACATGCTGGAAAAATATTTCATTTTCCTGGGGGGGTAAATTGACCTAGTGCATTGTGGGGCGGTTGAGTAGGAAAAGTATACAATCGATTCATACCCAAAATCTTCCCGGAAGTTAGTACTCATCCGGGAATTTCTCCCATACCCATACTCGCATTACCCAACCGTCACATACTAAAATTGAAGTCAAAATGAGTATGAGTAGGCCGTAATAATATGAGTTCGTACACGGCCACAGAGGAAACAAAACAGTACACAGGTGAAACTCATATTATTAGAATATCATGGAAAACTAATTGGAATTGAGGCAAGAATTCATGCAAAAGGGGCCCAAACCAAGTACTTTTTTTTAACCTTTATTTATACAGTTATATCCCATTGAGTCCGAAGACTCTTTTGCAAGGGAGACCTGTTCCCATTTACACGTTACCATTCACACACTGATAGCAGGCTATCTATCTATCTATCTATCTATCTATCTATCTATCTATCTATCTATCTATCTATCTATCTATCTATCTATCTATCTATCTATCTATATATATATA
>CM049400.1:35137500-35157500 GCA_026929865.2 Hyperoplus lanceolatus | reverse complement strand
TTGGATAAAGCCAGAGTTCAAATTTTTTATAAAATCTTTGCAACATATTATTAGTGTCCAAAGTTTTTACAGAAGAGATATTCTGACGAGAATGACAGCTAAAAACATTGTGTGATAGTCAAATTTGGCAATGTCCAACTAACTATGTGTTTAAAAAAATATACATAAAATAACCTAAAACTGAAATCTTTGCGCAAACAATCAGCTGCAGCAAAGAAAAGTGAAAAAAAAAATATATATTTCTTACCTTTTAGTTGAATACAGAAGCCGGACAGTGCCACAGGTTAATGAAGCAAGTCAGTTTTGGATTTATAAGTTTAAGTTTATATGGGAATCCCTGAAGGCAGTGGTCCTTCTCTGTATGGACGTAGGTTTACTCACAGACCAATCGGGGCTCGGAGGCTTTTGAAACATTATCTCTGGCCTCCCGAAAACCTCCTCCCTATCGGACTAATATAAATAACCCCCTTCTATCTAGATTGTTCTTCTGATTGTATTCAAATTACATCCAGAACTTATAAACATGACATATCACTTGGTTTATGTGAGAGGAAAAAATAAATCGCTAAATACAGTAAAAAAATTAAAAATAATTTATTTTCTAACTGGATTGTTGCTCTTATTGTATTGAAATTCCATACACAATTTAGTCTTTGCCATCAGTTAGATAACATATAATAAAATAAATAATTAAAAAAAAAATGTCAGCTATTATGCACTAAACTAAATGTACTTATGGATATTATAATTATTTTCTACAAAATCTGCTAGGAAATAAAAGCCAAAATTCTACACACTGCAGCTTTAACAAAAAAGTTTAAACAATGGCATAACTTTGTATAGCACCTTTAAAAACAATAGTTAACAAACTGCTTACTGCATTCATAGCAAATACACAAATGCACAAGTCATATCAATACACATGTACAGTATATTGTAAACCAAAACTGTGGGCCCTGCTGCTGTAAATAACAACAACAACAACAACAGTAAAACAGTAACTTTTCAGGAAGCTTTCTAACTCCAGGGATCACATTTTCCTGGGAGGAAAGTTTGTTTATTCAGTTATGAGAATATACCTTAGAAAATGTTTCCCTTTCTCGGACACACCCAAAAGTTACACACTGCACCTTTAAAATAAGACTGTGTGGCATGAGGGAAACCAGGGATCGGCACAGTGATGAAAGTTGAGGGGACGGCAGGTGGGAGGGCAAGAGAAAGTCCCAGTGGAGTTTAAAGTTGGTCATTTAAGATTTAAAGATTCGCTTAATGGATTCCATAAAGAAGCCGTTAACAGGAAAACTATCTGGACTAAGATCACACAGGATCTCACGCACAACTATGAGAATAATGTTAAAGCTATAGTGCGTAACTTTTTCATGTCTTTGTGTGTGTGTGTGTGTGTGTGTGTGTGTGTGTGTGTGTGTGTGTGTGTGTGTGTGTGTGTGTGTCTGTAGGGGTAATCATGTCTTCTGGTGACAGACAGGCTGCAGCATGTGAATCCACAAATGCCAGAAATGATAATACAGGAAACTGGAGACGTCGTAAACCTTCTTAAGTAGGAGTTTAGAATAGTTTGATTCAGCTGTAGCGGACGTGTGTCTATCGAGCTTGAAAGACATTGTAGAGCAATTGCTTCTGGCCTTATATGTTATTAACGTATAGCAGCGTTAGAATATAGATAGCAGACTAGGGATATCCAAGATACATTTGAGACTTTTAAATACCGTTTTAATGCCACTTTTATGTCAACGCACTTTCTAAACCATTGTCTAAAAATAAAGATATTATTATTATTATTTCTTAAAATTAAAACCGATGTCACGGCCATACTGGCAAACGTAGGAAGGATATAGTGGGCATTTCTTAGGCATTTTAAGGTACTTTTAATCAAAAACATTTATTATAAAAATCACGTAGGCTACATATAATCACATTGATGTACATGTGTGTATACTCTAAATAACTACATTTTAAAAGTGCTTCTTTGTCACATAACAACCCCGCTCCACATGATCAGTAGGGACTTTAAGCAGCGGTGTTTTAGGGACGGCTACGGCGAAAGATTCCAACGGGCTCCACTATCACCTAGCAACACTTAGACCGGCTACTTGCTGCAGCCGGTGTAGCGCTCACAACGTCAAAAACCCTGTTCTGCCGTTGTAAACAGACGGACTGCGGCTCTGACTCGCTCTGACTACAGCGATAGGAGGTGATGACATAAATTCTCGAATGCTCAAAATTCTACTCGACCGCCGTAGCCGTCCTCTCAACCGTCGTTGCTTAAAGTCCCTCATGTATCCTACAAAACTGTAATCAAAAAATTTAAGACCTTTGAAAAGGAAAGTCTAAACTTTTAATACCCAGTCCTTGAAAGTCCTAGATATCGTTTCTGGTGAACAACCTTTTACAACAGTCCAAATCACTTTGGTAAAAGGCATTATTTTGAGAACATTAAATGTAGGCTAATGCTTTTTTTTTAAATGCTTTGAGACCCCCAGTGGGAACCCTGTATAGTCTGTTTACATCCCTAATCCTTAAGGTCCGTGACTCAAATGTGCTGAAGAAAAAATAGCCCAGAACAGACGTCGCCTAATTGAGATGACAAATTATTAGTGATGACAGGAACAAAGCAGAACTCTGCAGCACTTAGAAATCCGTTGGGAATTTACTCCATGGAAATGCACACTGATGGTATAAAGCAGATGGTATATAGCAGGTATTAAGTGCTTTGAGTACGAGAAAAGCGCTATTTAAATTACATATATTATTATTATGGTACATACTGTAGCCTGCCCACATATAGACAGCTGATAACCACGACATACAACATAGTACGCTGTGGACAGTTCAACTTAAAGACCTACTTCACCGGTGGAAATATGAAGGTGTATTGAACTCTGAGATCCTATGTAGTATAAATGTGCAATCATTTTAGAAATCGGTTCATCCTAGCCTGAGAAAAGGCAGTAAGAGTGTTTTATGGTCTCACTGTCTAAATGTAGGGTTAGGATTAACAGGACAGCTGGGCCCAGCGAAGGCTGAGGGAAGAAAAACCTCATTCATTATATTATAATGGTGATTTTATAATGATAGAACACCGGTTCCGTATGGGTGAAGTATATTCAAGGAAATTAATAACAGGGAGATTTATTTTATTAATTTATTTCTGTTTTAAAACATGTTGTACTTTGCATATACAGTTCTGAGATATATTTACTCAACCTTTTAAAGATGACCACTTTTCAAAACAGAAGAAGCACTTTTGTGTAATTTTCATTTAGTTTTTAGTATTTTTTGCGTCATTGCAGGAATGTCAGATTGTACTTAATACTATGTAAATGTGACGGACTGTATTTTATGTTGTTTCAACTGTAATAAAAATATTTCTGGAAATAAAAAAGCTCAACATTTTCATAAACACATTCAAATCTAATTTTATTAACTCTTTGATTTGTGATCATAAAGTAAATGTTGCGCAGTAGCAGTAGAATGTGGCATGAAAAGGAAAAACGCACAAAAAGTATAAATACCTCAAATTTGTCGTCAAGTATCAAGCACCGAACCGGAGATTGACCCACGAGGCAGACTCACAGACAAGACGTGGGATGTGAAATGAGAATAGCTACCAAATATTTATGTGCTTTTAAAGGCTAAATAAAACCTGCAAAAGGGTCTTAAAAATGAACTTGATGGCTACAGATATGATCTCACACTTTAATCATGAATGTTTTCTTAAGGAAAACAGAAAAGGAAACATCACTGAAGAGCCACCACACTCTCATCCATCATACATTATGTGTGTAGGCCTTAAGTTTCACTTTCAGAATTAGTTTACATTTTGTTTACATTATTTTCTTTTGTTTTGCCAGTGAGGCAGCAACATTGTCAAAGTCCGCTCAGTTATGGTGATTGCATACAATTTTATAGTTCTATAGATAATATGTTTGACCAAGGTACACGAATGACGCTCAGAGTAGGCGGGTTTTATAACCTATCAGCCGAAACTTAAGGTAATAGAAGAAAAATGTTAGTTTCACTTCATTTCAAGCACACAGCTGCGCTCAGACGTCTTGCATTGGCATCCACTCTACAGTAAGTGATTACTAAGTGATATGTCATTCTTAGATCTTAACCGCTAGTGGTGCAAAAGATGTAAAGTTTGTCCCTTATTAGAGGGAAGGCCTTGTTGTTATTGAAATTAAAAGGCTGTATCCTCTGTATGGTGGCCACTTTAAGCTACTTTTCTCTCTCTAATTTGTTGTCTCTTTGTTCATCTGCTGATTACATTTTTCTTCTGATTGTAATTTGAATTGCATCAAGCTATGATTGGTGATTGAATACTTTTACCACATTGAAAATTGAATCTACTTTACATTTAACTTTTATTTTTTGCAAGAGGGTCAGAAATACAGTCAAAGTCCGTTCAGTCTTGGTGAATGCACATTTTATTGCATACAATTATATAGTTTTATGGTGTCTAACAGGCTGCAGATGAATTCCCATCATCGATAATGTTTAACTTGATCTGAGCGGTGTACCTGCCGCTCCTCCACACAAGTCAGATCAAATCAAGTTTATTTAAAAAGCAACAAGAATTTACCAAAATGCTGTACAATATTAAAATCAGATAAGATATACTTTATTCATCCCAGCAGGGAATTGATTAAAATAAAATAAATGCAAGGCAGTTTAAAACATGTGCATAAATGTGGGATAATAAAAACAACTCACATAAAAAATACAAAAATACTGGAATCAAAGGAAGCTAAGAATACTAAAACCCTGTATGTTTGTGTGCAGTGGGGTTTGAAATGATTGACTTTTAGTATATTGGCTGTGAATCTTTGATATGTCTGACCAAAGGACTTGAAAGAGGTAAGGAGGAGGAGGGGCGTTTGATAACTTATCAGCCGACCTGCACATAGTAAACGACAAATCTTAATTTCACTTTCTTTCAAGCACACACCTGCGCTCAGACAGAGGTCTTGCGTTGGCATCCACTGTACAGTAAGTTATCATTTGATTTATCATTCTTACATTTTAAACACTGGTGGTGCAAAATATTTAAAGTTTGTTCCGAATGTGGCACCAGAGAAAAAGCCATGTTGCTACCAAAATTAAATAAATGTATCCTCTGTACGATGGCCCGTTTAAGACATCTTAAGACAAGAATTTTTTATGTACTGCAATTCAGTAATTTTATAAATATGTATAAAACTATTCTATATAATTATTATTAATTAGTATTATAATGATAATAATAATGATGGATTGGATTTATATAGCGCTTTTCAAGGCACTCAAAGACGCTTTACTGGGTTCCAGGTTCCATTCATTCACACACAGTCATACCGGTGGTGGTAAACTATCATAGTAGCCACAGCTGCCCTGGGGCAGACTGACGGAAGCGTGGCTGCCATTCAGCGCCTACGGCCCCTCAGACCACCACCTCAAACATACAGCAGTCATACACATTCACATTATTACTATTCTATACTAATTCTATATTCTGTCCATAGACGATTGGTCCTCATCATTAATGTAAAAGCAGGATTTTACTGTTGAAGTTGGTTGAGGAGGAACTAATTTGGAACTTTTTAGTATCAGACTGCAACTAATGATTCTTTTATTTTTGACTCTGTGGTAATTTTTTACTGCTGATTTTTTTTTGTGATAAATTGTTTGCTTTTTAATTATTATAATAATTAACTTCTGAGTGTAACTTGAATTGCATCAAGTTGTGAAAGGTGTTTGAATATGTTTACCACATTGAAACATCTACTAGACGTTTGGTTTTATTGTTTTGCCAGAGGGTCTGTAATATGGCCAAAGTCAGTTTAATACTAGTGAATGGTGAATACAATTATATAGTTTTATGGTTTCTCATATAGGCTGCTGATGAAGCTCTAACGATTGTAAATGTTTAACTTGAATCTGCGCTGTGAACCTGCAGCTCAACAACAAAGAAAAATACCTGTGAGGGCAAAGAGCTGCAGTCCAACAGTTGTGAGAAATATGAAGGTGTATTGAACTCTGAGATCCTAAGTGGTATAAATGTGCAAACCTTTTAGAAATCGGTTCATCCTAGCCTGAGAACAGGCAGAAAGAGTGTTTTATGGTCTCACTGTCTAAAACTAGAGTTTCCCATGTCGTCACCCTCTTAAAATAATGGCCTAAGTCACTTTTTTGCCAAAATGATTTTCTTGCCTAAATCAGCTCCTTGTGATGCTGGCCACCTCTGGTAAAACTCTCAGCATCCTCAGTTGAACGGATCATGAGATATCACCCCTTTAGTGTAATGGCCTATGTCAAGAGTGTGAATTAGGCCATTTTATTTAGCCTAAGTCACTGGACGGAGTGACTTAGGCAATTTTATAAGCGTTTCAAAATGGCGGTGGTTTGTAAAAAAAAATATTTTATATGAAATTATAACCAAATATGGTAAACATTTACAATAAGGTTTAGGGTTAGGGGGTTAATCAGCATTAACAGTAAGGTTATGTTTAATTACCATGCTTATTCACGTAATGCTTAGTTCATGCTTAATATCTTAGTTAAGCAGTTAAGTAAAATGTGTGGTAAATGATTATTGAGAATGTTTGTTGACAAATCACTTTGTCAACATCAGTGAATATCTCCTCCCAATCTGCTACCGGTCCATACTGTGTGAGCACTGACAAATCTTGTTAATACACTTAGGCTAGGGAATTTTAACAAAGACGATCAGCTTAACCCACCTTCAATGCTAAGTTGATGCTTATAAAACTTTAACTTAGCATTGAGTAATGCTTATTAAGCATTAAATAACAATTAATTAATGCACCCTTATTGTTTGCATTAATAAGATAAGAAAATATAAGATAAGATAAGATCATCCTCCTCTCCACCCCCAGACTGTCCAGTTCAAGTCCCACAACCGAGCTGGTCTTCCTCACCAGCTTGTTGAGTCTGTTTGACTCCCCAGCCTTGATGCCTCCTCCCCAGCACGCCCCAGCGAAGAACAGCGTGCTGGCTACCACAGACTGATAAAATGTCCTTAGTAGCCTGCCACACACGTCAAACGACCTGAGCCTCCTGACGAAGAAGAGTTTGCTCTGACTCTTCCGGTAGAGGGCCTCTGTGTTGTCTGACCAGTCCAGTTTATTGTTGATGTGTACTCCAAGGAATTTATACGAATCCACCATCTCTATTTCAACCCCCTGGATGGTACTAGGGGTTGGGGGCTTCCTCTTCCAGCGGAAGTCCACCACCAGCCCCTTGGTCTTGCCGATGTTGAGTTGGAGGTGATTCTCCTCTGCCCATCTGACGTCCTCCACCACACCTCTGTCCCCGTCCTCCCTGATGCAGCCCACGATGGAAGAGTCGTCTGAGAATTTCTGGAGATGGCAAGTTCCAGAGTTGAAGCTGAAGTCAGAGGTGTAGATGGTAAAGAGGAAGGGTGAAAGTACTGTTCCTTGGAGTGCGCCAGTGTTGCTCATCACAACATCTGACAGGCCGCTCTGCAGCCGCACGTACTGTGGCCTGCTGGAAAGGTAGTCACCAATCCAGGCCACCATGTCGGGGGTGTACCTGCATTGCTGAGAGCTTCTTCTCAAGCAGGGTAGGCTGGATGGTATTGAACGCACTGGAGAAGTTGAAGAACATGGCTCTCACTGAGCTCTCCGGCTTCTCCAGGTGTGAGTAAGCCCTGTGTAGCAGGTAAATGATGGCGCTGTCCACGCTGAGTTGGGCCTGGTACGCAAACTGCAGTGGGTCCATGGAGTCACATATCTGGGGCTTAAGGTGAAGTAGAACGAGTCTTTCGAAGGTCTTCATGATGTATGAGATCAGCACCACTGGCCTGTAATCGTTGGGAGAGCTGGGGCGAGCTATCTTAGGCACCGGAACAATGCAGGAGGTCTTCCACAGCTGGGGCACCTTCTTCAGCCTCAGGGAGAGGTTGAAGAGGTGTTGGAACACTCCAGCAAGCTGTCCGGCACACGCTTTAAGCACCTTGGGATTGATGTTGTCTGGACCCATTGCCTTATTCCTCTGGAGCTTTGATAGCTTCCGCCTCACCTGGCTTGATGTGATGACAAGACTGGTAACAAGGGAGGGAGGAGGGGGAAAGACAGGGGGAGAGGGAGGGGAAGTAGGGGAGGGAGGGGAGGTGGAGGAGGGGGCACAGACTGACCTGCCGAGCTCACTGGGGCAGGGGTTTGAGTCAAACCTGTTGAAAAATAGGTTCAGCTCATTAGCACGTTCATGTACGCCCGCCACAGCTGGACCTGGCAGTTTGTGTCCCGTGATCTTCTTCATCCCATCCCAACCTCCTTGGCACTGTTCCTTTCGAGCTTGCCCTCCAGCCTCTCCTTATAGCATGTTTTGGCCACCTTTAGTTCCCTTCTCAGTTCCTTCTGAACTGATTTTACCCCCTCTCTGTCTCCTGCCATGAAAGCCCTCTTCTTCCTGTTGAGTAGGTTTTTAATGTTCTTATTGATCCAGGGTTTGTTGTTAGGAAAACAGCGGACCTTCTTGATGGGTACAACGCTGTCCTCACAGAGCCTGTTGTAATCTGTAATGCAATGGGAGAGTCCCTCAATGTCCTCTGCGTGGTCCTCCAGGAACAGATCCCAGTCTGTTCTCTGGCAGCAGTCCTGCAGGGCCTCCTCAGCCTCTCTAGACCACACCTTCACAGTCCTGGTGGTAGCCGGCTGCTTGCTTACTACAGGCTTGTACACAGGTGTAAGGTGTATCTGGTTGTGGTCAGACTGGCCGAGGGGTGGGAGGGGAGAGGAGCTGTATGCCTCCCTCACATTGGCATAAAGCAAGTCCAGGATTTTATTTCCTCTGGTTTTACATTTCACATACTGTGTGAAGCTGGTCAGAGTTTTGGAGAGGGAGACATGATTGAAGTCTCCGTTGAATATCATGAGAGCTGTGGGGTGCCGGGTCTGTAGTCTTGCGTCGGTAGAGTGGATTAATGGTGCCATTCACAGCCAAACTTCCTTCTGTCTCATGAGTCTATGTGTGCTCCACTAGCATATTCAAATGTTTGTGGCATACCCTTCCTCATGGTATGTTACAGTAGTTGGGGAAAAAAAGAAATGCACTGTTTTGCCTCACTTATCCCAGAATTAATTTGGCCTAAGTCAGGTTAAAAATTGTGTAAATCGCAAAGGTATGTTCATAAATTGGCCTAAGTCATTTTATCCTCTCATGTTACACAATTGACTGACATCCTTATTTGTATATCAATAGTCATCTATTGTCATAACCTTTTTGTTTAAAATTATTCATAAATATCATATACTCTATATATGATTCAGTTTTTTCTGTTTTCTGAACAACTTGAAAATATGACTTAGGCCATTATTTTAAGAGGGTGACGATGTGTGACATCACACATGGTAAAATGTAGGGTTAGGATTAACAGGACAGCTGGGCCAAGGGAAGCCTGAGGGAAGAAAAACCTCATTCATTATATTACAATAGCGATTTTATGACGATAGAATGCCGGTTCCGTATAGGTGAAGTATTAATTTAAAAATACTAAAACCCTGCATGTTTGGTTGCAGTGCGGTTTGAAATTAATTTTGGCTGTAAATCTGTGATATGTCTGATCAAAGGACACGAATGAGGCTCGAAGAGGGGTGTTTAATAGCTCATCAACCAACCTGCACATAATCAAAGACTAATCTTGATTTCACTTTATTTCATAGATACACCTGCGTTAAGAAAAACAACAGCTGCATCAAGACAGTCGACTTGCATTGGCATCCACTCTACAGTAAGTAAAAGCTTGCCCTAGATGTACAATTTTCAATATGTTCTATCTTCGATATGTCTAATCCGTTTCAATGCCCCTTAAAATCTAGTACATTTGACCAGTGTTAGTAGCCACGTGCTCAATGTAGGTCTACATTTTAAAAAAAAATGCATTCTGATGTGGAAGTGGAATGTTTGCTGCAAATTTGGCCGGATGAAAATATTTTTAAAAAAAGATTTGAAAAATGAACTTTCACCTTCGGGTTCGAAAAATTGCGTAGATTAAGAGTTTTTCGCCTAATCTACGTCATCACGTCGCTGCAAAGCCGGTCATACTCTTTGTAGGTCCATAGCTACTACTGTTATACTGTCCCTCCAAGGATGTTAGTATGGAGGTTAACACCCTTCACCTCTACCGGCAGTGTGTCTGCATTATCTTGCTTGCGCGCGCACGTACACACACACACACACACACACACACACACACACACACACACACACACACACACACACACACACACACACAGTTTAAATAAAGCCTCTCATTCTTATTATCAAAAGGGCTTTGATGCAAATGATTCAATCTGAACATTACGATGGCAGAGGTGGGGCGTAAAAGGACGGCACAGTTGGCAAGCTCTCCTCACTACGCCTGCCACAGCAGAAAAGCCACTGTCGATCGCTGCGCCGATTCATGCCTCTGACACGTCGATTCGCAACATAATAAGTCAAGGCTTTGAATTCAGTGCTGGGGATGTGGAGCTCTTTGCCTCTTTTTCCTCTCGTCACATCGTTCACTATCCAGGCGCACACACCTCTGTCCCGGCCGCATCTGAGTGCGCAGCTCGTGCTCCACCCGAAAAATAAATAAATAAACACAAGTTGGACACAGGCTCAGCTGATGATCGCTCTGGTAACGGTCAGTCCATAACTGGACGCTGAATATTAGACCCCGAATATAAAATGACCCGACTTTTTACGACCTATTCCCAGGGGGAAACCCCTTATTATAATCGGCCCAATAGGCCCTGCGGCATGTGTCACCGCTGCATGTAACAATATTGCATTGGTGGAGCATTTTTTTTTATCAATGTAGCGAGTTATTATTGAAGTGCAGGCAGAGTTTTTTTTTGTCAGCACTCCCTTCTGGGAATATGTTTCTGCGGCTGCCTGTAGCGTAGGCTACTTCAACAGCGGGTCTCCACACTGTTGATCCGTCTGGACAACGTTAGCCTGCATGCTTAGGATCCAACCGGCCGGCTGGTTTGAACTCATTTGATTGTCTTTTTTATATTTTACGAGTTTACTCCTTGTGCTCTTAATTCAAACCGCATATCGCATCAGCTCACATGATGAGAAACATTACCAGACTCCGTTTTTTCTCTCTCTCTCTCTCTCCTCTCTCTATTCCCACTCATATCCTCAAAAAGATTATGCATTTTGCCAGATTAGCAGATAACAATAAATATGAGACAGAGATATTTTTATATATTTTCATTGTGACACTGACACCTGTTTCAATTAAATAGGTTGCGGTTGTGGTGGGAAAAAATAGCCTAAAACTAATTGCAAACCTATATAGGCCTAATAATAATAATAAGTTACTTTCTGCAAGTGATGTTGAGCTTGCGCTCTCAGCTGTGCCAGAGCATTCACCGTTGCTAGGGAAACCAGCTACCGTCGCAGCCCGTGCAGCAGTGTGAACTGCCAGTCAGGCTCGTTGTGAGCATGTGCAGCATTTTCAAGTTTGCGTCTCGTTGTGTGGCGAATCTTTGGTCTGAACTGGGCTTAACCTGCTCAGCACCGTGAGTGAGAGAACGTTCCCTTACAGAACGTTGTTGGCAACACCCACACCGCCCTGCAAAATGTTCTAGACAGCAAAAAAGCAGTTTTAGACTAAATTTTATAATATTTATGAAAATTAATTTTTAATTGGATGACTGTAAACAGCTTATAGAGAAACCCAACATTAATGTCATATATTTATGTCTGTGGGTTGCCAGGGCCTTTAATATCTGATTTGAATGAACAGTCTAATTGATTCCATTGTATTTGTTTCTCCAGCTGATCATGGAGGTCGCTACTATTTTTGGACCAACCTACACAGTGATTAAAAGCGTCATCCCGGCAATCACGGCAATCACGACAATCAAAACACTAATTGACCAGGTGAAGGAAAATAGACAGAGCTGTGAAGACGTTTCAAACAAACTTATTATCCTGAAGACACTAGTGGTATCCATCGATGATAAGAAGCCAGATGAACTCCCTAAGGCCGTGATTGAAGCTTTGAAGAAACTTAAGGACATTCTGGAAAAAGGAAGGTGCATGGTCAGGGAATACAGTAATCTTGGGTGTATTTGTCAGGTGTGTAAAGCCAAACGCTACAAGTCAAAGTTCAAGAAACTGATCACAAGTCTCAACGAGTCCTTCATTGCTCTCTCTGCGGCTCTGCATGCCCACCAGCTAAAGGATCTGAAGGACTGTGGTGAGAGAGTGCGGATATTGGAGGGAAAGAACTCATGTATTCTGCTATAAAGAAGGGTATAGTCTATGTGAGCAAAACAACATATTCAACTCACTAAAGAGAGAAGAATGACCATTTCCTGCATTAAAAGTACTAATGCAACACTGTTAAAAAATCTGCTAAAAGAGTCTAATGAGTAAAATGTTGTAGTATTCTAGATTCTGTCTGTATATGATTCTTTCACCTCATTTATGTAAAATAATCTCACTGTTGGAGTTGGTTGAGGTAAAGGTAATTTTGAATTATTTAGTATCTGACTAGATTATTTTGCTGACTCCTTTTCTCCAGCAGTAAATTGATTGTTTGTTTTTGAGTCCAACCTTTTTCCATAACTTTGCAATACATGTTTCGGCATACAGCAAGTCGAGGTCTATGAATGCCATTTCATTTGTACTATAGTTGTGTTTTCCTGGTTATAAACCTATAAACAGAAAAGACTTAGGGTCAAGATCTTACTGTTGGAGATGGTTGACTGTTTTCTCTATCAGTCAATTGATTGTTTACTTTGAGTCCGAAGTGGCACCTTCACAATGCTTGTTGTGTTGAAAAGCTCAACATTAACACATTGTACTAGACCCTTAGCCTTTTCTGTTTATAGGTTTATACCCAGGACAACACAACTATAGTAAACATTAAAGGGCATTCATAGACCTCGGCTTGCTGTATGCCGAAACATGTATTGCAATGTTATGGAAAAAGGTTAAAGCTGCAGTGTGTAGAATTTTGGGTTTTATTTCCTAGCAGATTTTGTAGAAAGTAATTATAATATCCACAAGTACATTTAATTTAGTGCATAATAGCTGATTTTTTTTTTTTTAATTATTATTTTTTCCCTTAGAAAGGGTCTCATATATGTCCATATTTCTCCATACTTTGGACCAAGGCCTAGTGCCGCCATCTTGAAAGTGTCATAGTTGGAATGTCATCAGGTGCATTGTTTAAAATTTAGATTTGTTCTTGTCCTTGAAGGCCACTGTAGCTTCTGTTATGATTCGAAAGGGGTGGGGTTACCCAGGGAGCGTCGCATTCTAGAACTTTGTAGAACTTTCTTGATGATGTCATATTACACACTGCACCTTTAATTAACCAAACACAACTCAATGGATCAGACGGATGTTGTCATGCCTCCCTTTAGAAAGGGTAACTGACATATTGAAAGCTAAACAGCAACGATTGGAAAATATCTGGCGACCTTTCATGTACTACGTTAACGATTTAGATTTAAAGGGACACTGTGTAATATGACATCATCAAGAAAGTTCTAGAATGCAACGCTCCCTGGGTAACCCCAGCCCTTTAGAATAATGACAGAAACTGCAGTGGCCTTCAAGGACAAGAACAATTCTACATTTTAAACAATGCACATGATGATATTCCAACCAACATGGATGCCTCCATAAGACTTGCCCTCTCAATGTAGAAAATGTAATATTAATATTTGTAATTCTCCGCTCAGAGGATTATTCAGATTATTGGCAGAGGTGATTTTACACCAATGAGGACATATTTATGAATGAGGATTTTGCTTTTAGCTAATAAATTACTTAAAATGTTACACAGTGTCCCTTTAAGGGTGTATTCACACATGCTGTGTTTAGTTCGGTTGAAACGAACTCAGATGCACTTCCACCTTCGGTGCGCATCTTTCAGACAGGTGTGAAAACAGCAATCGCACTCGGGGGCGGACCAAACAAACGCTCCGAGACCCAGCTGAAGAGGTGGTCTCGATGCGCTTCGAAACGCACTCTGCTGCAGTTCGTTTGTGGTGTGAATTTGGCCGGACTCGATCCGACCCAATTGCAGGAAGCACTGCGCCTTTTCTTTCTTTTCTTTTTTAATAAATCGCCATCAGCTTCACATTATGGGAAAGTGTTGTTGTCGCCATTGTTAGGAAGATTAGTTGTGGTTTGACCGGGAACCCCGAGCGAAAATATTACATTTGATAATGACGCGTGCGGATCAGCGATCAGATGGAGAGGAGCGTCTCCCGTAGCCTACAGTGCCAACAGGTTCACGCTGCGCTTTGCATGAAGTGTGTGTTTTTATTGTTCTTCCCAACGGGACCGTCAATACTATCCCCGTGTCAGTTTGGTGCTGAACTGCGCCGAACTGACACCCAGCTGATACACAGCTAAATCAGCTGTGTTTCAGTTTGAGCCTATTCTTCACGCGAGCCGCGCGTCCAGCAGCAAAAATACAGTAAAAATTATGTTTCACATCGTAGGCTAGAAGCCACATAACGTGGCATTGACATGGGGCTACATATTATAACCATATGAAACAATAATAATTTGATGTGTTTCTTCTTTATTTATGGCTAGATGTAGGCATTTTTATTATTTTTAACCCCATATTATATCAATGATATATTTCGCAGTTTTTACTTCGTTCTTCCTGCTTCTCTCCACCCCAGAATGTCTGTCCAATGAATGAATGACTGCAGATCACGTGTGGTTTTGCTTCGTAATGCTGGTTCACTTGCAAAAGGGGCAGTATGAAAGTGGACCACACCAACAAAAAAAAATCCAAATTCTATTTGGTCTGGACCAAAGCAAGTGAACTAACGGACTTTCCATGTGTGAATACACCCTGAGCTCCTGGCAACCTGGTCTCAAATGGTTCAAATCAATATATGATATCAACGTTGGGTTTCTCAATAAACTTTTACAAAAATCTGATTTGAAAATAAATGTTCATAAATATTGTATAGGCCGATAGTCCTGAAATCGAGCGTGGACATCTTCAAACATTAAGCCCCTATATCACTCTGCTGCGACTCTTGGCCACAAATTGCGAGCTGGATTCGCAAAGGGAGTTTCAAAACTGTCTCTTAGCGTTCGTGGGGGTTCCCTCAATTTCCTCATGTGAGAAGCAGAGCCTTGCTATCGCGGCGCATGACTTTTTAATATGTTCAAAAAATTATAGTCGCGGGTGTGGCTAACCCTTCACAATTTAGTTTAATTTGTTCACACAGACTACGGACAGGTAGCGGATCGGGAGGAGATATTTACTGATTCTGACAAAAAGGGATTTTTACAACAAGCGTTCTCCAGAAACGCTGACTCCACCTTTAAATACAGATTTAAGATTTAAAACAATTAGTTGATGCCTCAATTGGTTGACAGACATTTGGGGACAGCTTTGAAAATCAATTCATCTTTTTAATCATTCTTTAAAAGTAGCTACGAGGAACTTTTTAATATTTCTGAAACAGTCTCATTTTCCTCTGATGATCATAAATTACATGTAACAGCAAACGAGACCATCAGTGCAGAGAATACCATTTTTATATAGTTTTTCTTAATGCCTTTGTCATGGGTATACGCTCACCCAGGAACAACAGCTGGCGTAGTAAAAACACTACCGCTTTTGTCCAAAGGGGTTGCAAAGATTAACACAAACTGAAAGTTCCTCGGAGCACCTTTAAATAAAATAAAAAAACACACTTGGAGACTCCACCTGAAATTGTTAGGGACATTTTTCCCTATTGTTTAATATTTTACAGAGTGAACAATGCATCAATGAATTGAAAAAAAAAAAAATCCACACTAGATTTTATAACATTAATTTAGATGAAGTTGTAGTTTGGATTATGGAAAACTTTAAAGATATAGTGCGTAACTTTTTCTGAGCTCCTGCACCAGTGTGTGTGTGTGTGTGGGGGGGGGGGGGGGGGGGTTACACCACTTTGTAAACACTGCCATACTGAGAAATACAGAGAGGGTTGTGTGGAGTTAATAGGCTTACTCAACTTTGTGTCAACTAATTTGGCGATGGCTTGAATGTAACCCAAATTAATTTCTATGGAAAAAGTTACGCACTATAGCTTTTATTCTTGAAATGGAAATGATCATGTATGTCAAAACTGTCAGTTCATTTCTGCATCGTAGGAGTGAAATGTAATCGAACCATATTTTCCGAAAAATAACAATAATTAAAACAATATTAACATAAAAAGGCAAATACTTTTGCATTTTGGACGATCCTGTTGAGTAGTAGTAGTAGTGCAAAATCACCTCTTGCAATTGTAGAAATGCCTGAAATCGCAGTCGCAGTCCCAGTGGCACAGAAACACCAAATACTGACAATCCACACAGATGCACGTCCACCCAAGCTTCAAGTTTATATTCACACAAGCCACAGTCTCGAGCAGCACCACCGATAAGATTAGATTATTTCACCCCACAAAATGTCACTGAAAACGGGGCTACAGTCTTCCTCACAGAGGACAGCTTAAAGGACCAAGTATGACCTCGGAAAAAGCACAACAACAAAAATAAAATGGCGTCAAAATAGTCCCAGAGAAAAAAATAAGCAGGTCAGATTTTAAAGCCCCTGTAAACCCAAATCTACTAAATCCTAACTGTCTGTCTGTCTATCCATCTAACTATGTAATGTGGGGAGTTAGTTTCATGATAGTAAAACGTCTATCTATCTGTCTGTCTGTCCATCTATCTATCTATCTAATTTGTGGAGTTAGTTTCATGATAGTAAAGCATCTGAAAATAGTTATAGGCATATGTATCAATCCAAATGAAAGATATTGTCATTTTAAGTTTGATAAACTTAGTAGACATTTGGTTTAGATAAGGCGGGCGGGCTATGCTCTGGTTCTTATGACACGATAAGTATTTTGAACCAATCACGGCAGTTCTTTGCCCAAATTGTATACAGAAACAATGACTGTTGCCATGGAGGCTGTTTGATATGGCCACGCCCACACAGTCGTGTCAAAAGGTCTAGAGTCTAGACAATACATTTTTTTTAAAAGCTTATTGAGACACTTAACTTTGATATACAGCTCTGGAAAAAATGAAGAGACCACTCCAAATGTTCAGTGTGTCTCTCGTTTGACTATTTATAGGCATACGTTTGGGTAGAATGAACATTTTGGTTTTATAATATTAACTACTGACAACATTTCTACCAAATTCCGAAAAAAGAAAAATTGTCATTAAAGAGCATTTTCAATAAGTAATGTAGAGATGAGGATTCCAGAAAAGTCCAGACTGGTCTCTTAATTTTTTCTGGAGCTGTATATTGTATACTTTGTTATAAGCTGTTTTAGACCAGGTTTACAAAGGCTTTATAATACATCCATGTGCTAAAGTTCCTTCTCGCGACAGAAGCAGAAAAGTCAGTGATGTAATCCAGTGAGTGGTGATAGATCCCATGGTGAATAAGCATATGAATGTCCTGCGATCTTTACAGTATCAACAGATATTGAAATAAAATTAAATAAAAATATGTTACTCATACTCACCGACTACAACGGCTAGTATTACCGGTACATCCACACAACCAGTTCACCAGCAAAATAGATTTTTTTTAGGAAGAAAAACGAAAAATCTCCAAATAAACGGTGGATATAGTTTCTTGCAGATTGTGTCAAAGTCTATGGCTGTGTTGTAAAAGCCGTCCTAACGTCCTCCTTCCTACATACTCAACATGCATATACTACATACTGTCTACTTAACAAATCCATTGTGTATGCGAGGTTCGTAGGACCGTTTACACTGAAGTATACAGAAGCAATAAAGAATTATAAAAAAAATAATTCTGTCTTTAGAAAGACGCAATGCATTGTGGGGCGGTTGAGAAGGAATAGTAACCTGTCGATGCATACACAAAATCTTCTCGGAAGTAAGTACTCATCCGGGCATTTCTCGCCTTCACAAACTTGCGTACACAACCACAACATACTCAAATTGACGTCAAAATGAGTATGAGTAGGACGTTAGTATGAGTAGGACGTTAGTATGAGTAGGACGTTAGTATGAGTAGGACGTTAGTATGAGTAGGACGTTAGTATGAGTAGGACGTTAGAAGGGCTTTTCCAACACAGCCTCAATTACACTGATTGCAGTTCACACCTGGCAACTGGAATATATCTTGAAATGCATCTCCAGGGACTGTCTCCGCCTTTCAATTTCACATTGCAATTTTAAGAACCAAATGTAAGATTCTATCAATCTTATGTCCACATTTGGGTTAAAGGTGCAGTGTGTAATATCTGAATATTGAGTGCCATCTAGTGGTGAGAGTTCTAGAATGCAACGCTCCCTAGGTAACCACCACCGCTTTTTAATAATAACAGAAGCTACGGTGGCCTTCTAGGACAATAAGCTAGTTACTAAAAATGGCCTTTCTTTTGGGTTTTTTATGGTGTGTTTAAAAAATATACAGATATATTTCTCTGTCCTTTTTCATATTTGTTTATTTAATAAAGAAGCATTGTAGTAACATGTTTGTGTCGCTATATTTTCGAATGACATTTTTTAATAAAAAATAAAAAGTTTATCCTTCCACATTTGGTATCACACATTCGTTGTAGAATCTAATAATAAAGTGAAAGTTCTATACACAATTCACCAAGATGCATTTTAGTGCCAGGCATGAACTGAAGCACACACTGATTTTAAAAAGGTGCTACGAGGAACTTTTAAATATTTCTGAAACAGTCTAATTTTTCCTGTGATGATCATAAATCACATGTAACAGCAAACGAGACCATCAATGCAAACTTCAAAGAATGCTATTTTTATATAGTTTTTCTTAATGCCTTTGTCATGGGTATATACGCTCACCCAGGAACAACAACTGGCGTAGTAAAAACACTACCGCTTTTGTCCAAAGGGGTCCGCTAGAATCAACACAAATTAAAAGTTCCTCGGAGTAAATTCCCCACCATGAATTGGAGTGACATCAATAATCTCCTGAGATCTCCCATTATGAAATATATTCCCCCTGATTATAAAAACACACACCACCACTTTAACGGCATGGCACAGAAGTGAAGCAGGACTCTTATATATAATCACCTATACAGCCAACACGGTTACACTGTTAATATAGAGATTAAGCTGTTTACATTAGGCATGGGACCGTAACCGCTTTCAAGGTTTAACCGCGGTATGAAAAAGTCAAGATTTCTATATATACCGCCATTGTCCTACAACACTCAGGATGTTACATTCCAGGCATCATAACCAGTTTTACGAGAAGTTCAATGTGTAACCGGGAAGAAACACAGCATAGCAACCAAAATAAAAGCAGAGCATGTCTCTAAAAAAAAACGTTGTTGAGCTGTTGTGGAATGTGTTTAGTTAAATTTTGTTTAGAATAATTCAATTATTGTTATCATGAAAAATGTATTAATGTCCATGTATATGTTGTTTAAAAATATATAAAGATCGTATTCAGGCAGGAAAATGATTTTTTTTTTTACCCAGAGATTTCAAAATAACACATTTGAGAGCTGTAAACCCATTACTGTGATAGTGAAATGTATTCTTGAGTTCACTTCTTGAGGACTGCTTTTTTTTCTATTTTGTTTGGAATAATGTACTTATTGTTATCATGAAAAGTCCAAAATATTCTATGTTGTTAAAAAAAAAAAAAAAAAAAGGGTGTTCCGACGGAATTATTATTTATTTACTCAATACAGTGAAGCAGTGGTATTTTATCTTGACTTTATCATACCATCAGATTATCAGACCAGCCCCATGCCTATAGTAGTTTACATCACTGTGAAGTCTATTGCACCTCCTCACAGCCGCGTCACATTTACAGGTTCGAAGTTTGAAGAGGGAAAAAAAAAAAAAAAATACATCGATTTCATATTAAAACTTTTACAACCACTGAACGATAATATCCAGTTGACCAGTGAGTCTACAGGGGAGAGTACAGCTGCCCGCGGACGTGTTTATATATCTCGTACCGT